>JALIZH010017760.1:0-28545 GCA_030522465.1 Rhipicephalus appendiculatus
AGAGAGGGGGAGCGTAGGAGAGGAGAGAGGTGGACGTGCATGTGCAGTGGGAGTGCGCACGCCGCGGGCAGGGATGCCTAGAGGAGCGAGGGGGGAGCGTAGGAGGGGAGAGGGGAGGCGCATGTGCAGTGAGGGTGTGGTGGCCGCGGGGGAGGATGCCTAGAGGAGACAGAGGAGGAGAGGAGGTTTTTATTTTTATTTTTTGAAAGGGTTTGCGCATGCGCAGAAAGGGCGGTCACACCGCACACCACCACCGGATCAAGCTTCGCCATAGGATGCTTCACATCTAAATGTAGTGACTGGAGCACCGTCCGAATACTACAAAGCAGCATTGTCCGCGAACAGTCGCAGTTTGTCGTTCAATCCGGTTGCTTGCAGAAACCGCAGCAACGCCCTCAGAGCGGCTCGTGTTGCAGACCGGGTAGGCCAGGGCCCCAGCATTTTGTTCTCTGTGAGGGGGGTGGTTGCCCAGGTGGCCTGTTGCGGCTGAGAGGCTCGCTCTTTCGCAGTTGAAGCGGGCGAAGTCACAGAGAAGGTGCGCCGACTGTTACGCTGCGCCCACATACTTCACATGACGGACTGTCAGCCATTCCAATCAGAAATGAATAGGCGTTTGAGAATGGCACTCCAAGCCACAGACTGTCCAGAAAGGTACCGTCACGTCGTGATAGGCTGGGCGGGATACGTAGCTGGAGGTCAGGGTCCAAAGTATGCGGCCGCGCACTTGTAAATGTCTGTGAATGCCACAGGTCCAAGGTAAGATGACGCGCTAGCACACGAAGTTCTTTTGCGGCATGGGGTCTTCAAAGGGGGAATGGCGACACTGCAGACCAGTGTTGCGGAGTTGCCACTCTGGAATTGGAATGACTCCGGATTCATTCCACATTTTTGCGACCCCGGAATGGAATGGGAATGGAACGGGGACAACGCTTGGAGGAGTGGAATGGGAATGGAATTAAGCACCTTTTGCACGGAATGGATTGGGAATGGAATTACGCCTTTTTGCGAAAATAGAGCACCTTTTCGTCGACGCGCTGTTTTTCAAACTTCAAACATTAGTAAGTCAAAGCCTTCAATATAACAATAAAGCAGTATTTTTAAAAAAGGCTTGGCTGATTACAAGCATGGTACATTTATAAGCAACGCGCCTCTACAATTCTGTCCTTATACAGACTGTGTTGCTCCGAAGTTTGTATCTATTCTTCGCGTAACCGCGGCTCCATGCCGTTGGTATCCATCGAGCGGAACTACGGCGGTGGCAACCCCCCCCCCCCCCCCATGCCTTGTGATTTTTTCCCTCGGTGGCACCCCAGCCCCCCTGCTGTCTCCCCACCCTTTCACTTCTTTGTTTTTGCTTCCTGTAGCCATCGGTGACTCGGGACGCATATTCGAAAAAGCGGTTCTCTAAGTTGTATACCCGACATTGCATACCTGCGCACAGGCGAACATAGAAAGTTCTCCTCACCCCATCCATGCTTGCGAGGCGCGCTTGACAAGCGTGAGTGCTGACGAGCAGTGCGGTCCCAGTGTTCCGCTATATTCGATGAAAAGGCACAAGGTGCCCAAGCGGTGCACTGTTCCAGCTAATACCAGCAGATCTGGAGGGCTTTGTTCTCCCCATCAACCAAATCTTAGTTTCTCCATATTCACGATCGCTCCAGACCCGTGGAAAAAACTGCTTAGTCTTCTTGAACACTACTTTTGTCAGCATAAAAATAAGCTATGTCGTCATTTTAGCATTAACACATTTTAGCATGAACAATAATAAAACGTCGCGATTCGTTCAAACATGCTGGCCCTGCAAATACTATACGTTGCGGCAGAACTGCCCATTTGGGAATTATAGGGTGGTTGTACTGCACGAGATATGTCACCAAGCTACCATCACTCGACCTTGGTAACGTGTCTTGCTTACTTATGCAGTGCCTAATGCATCTGACAGCGTCAGCTTTATGGGGGCGTTCATTCTTAACTCCATGAAACTATTAAGGAGTCTTTCCTACGTTGAAGAATTACAGGAATTGGAATTGAACTGCCCGGCCATTCCCGGAGTGGGAATGGGCTAAGTTTATTCATTCCGAGGAATTGAAAGAAATGGTAACTGCGGCAAGTTCTAATTTCCCCGGAATGGAATTGGAATGGAATGGAGGCGCCCATTCCGCCACACTGCTGCAGACACCGTCGTGGGCGGATCGGGCAGCTGCGTCCGCTTGGTCATTTCCCTGGAACGCCACAGTGACTAGGCAGCCGTTGCAATATTACTTTGTGCCCTTTTCCAATCACTTCATGGTGGACTTGCCTGATTTCCGCAATGACCTGCTCATGGGAGAACCATGACGTGAGGCGGAGCGTACACTTTGGAGGGCTGCTCTGCTATCCCGCCCAAAAGATAGCCCACGAATTAGGTGTCTGCTCTATAACAAACTGAAGAGCAGAGCCCAGGGCTACTAATTAAGCAGCCGTGGTGGAGGTTTCGTGAAACATTTTGAACTGTATTGTCATAGATCTCTCTGGAATTATTAAGGCGGTGGTTGAGCTTGTGGCTGTAACAGAAGCATCAGTGTAAATATATGTGTGAGCATTACACACCTCATGTAATAAGTTAGTGCGGCCTGTTTAAGTGCAACTGATGACACTCTTGTCTTCTTCGTAACCGCAGGTATGTTAACACATATCAATGTAATATGATTCCAAACCTGTCTGCAACTACCTGCGCAGTTTCCGCGACATTGAAGATACTGTCGCTTCTGCTATCACCTATTTTGATTCGGCCTAATAATCCTGTCATTTTTTATCAGTTCTATTTATGCCGTCACTTCGATTAAGCAGAAGTAGAAGCATGACGACTCTCAACACGAGTTTTTGCAAAATCATTCTTCTTTCGGAACCGCTTCGTTCATACTAAACTGGTAACATGCTGGGCAATGTACAACAGAAATAGGGAGATGCAAATAGCGCAGGAGAGCGGCATTTAGCATTCACCTCTTTCTCTCTCACGCTTCTTTTTTTTACAACCTACGCAGCTCGTTGCTTCCGTTAAAACTGCATTCTCTGAGAAAAAAAAAAGAAAAAAAGAAACCTGCGTCGTTCACGTTAGCATTTATGCACAGATTTAGTGTAGAGTTGGCAAACGCACTAGAAGATCACATAAACAAAAACCGCCGTGCCTTCCGAGTGCTTTTCGAGATCATTAGTTCCTCGCAAGATGGCAGCCGGAAGAATGCGGCCGCGTGGCACAGCGAATCACCAGGGCAAGTCTATGGCGAACTTGCGCCAAGCGCTCGGATAAAGTTGACGTTGTTTTGCGAAGTACCGCGGGACGTAATTAGATTCAGTGAACCGTAGATCGCAGACGACGCAGCCGTACCCCAACAGGCTTGTCTACTAAGCCAAGAGTAGAAGAAAGATCCGCCTCAGAATGACGGCAGTGGCAGCACTGTTCAGCGCGATTGCAGCGCAGTTTGAAAACAGTTTTAGATGAAATCACAGCGAGTTTCTGCATTTTTCATTAGCCCCCCCCCCCCCCCTTTGTTTGACGCCACTGCGTACCTGGACAAGGCACTCATTCATCTTATTGGTGCCTTCATTTTTAAGCACGTAGGACTTCTTGGTTTCCTACATGTAATTTTATATATAATCCGTCTTTCTTTAAACTGGCTATATTTTGAAAAGAAAAATCAAGAAAATGGCTGTACTGCAAGCACCGACGACGTGCACTTTACTGAGTAAGTGTGGATGAGATGGAGCAGCGTTCGCTATAACCTGAAACCACCGCTAGCTTAACGTATATAGAATAGGGAGTGCTTGCGTCTAGGGGAAAGGGCTTTCAAAAAGGTTCGAAAAGGAGTGACGCTGTTCTGGAACGGCAGGCACCAAGTTACAACGATATTGTGGGGAGACGAATGGAAAAAAAAAGAAAAAGAGTGTGGCTTTGATGGAGAAATACTAGCCCAGTTAGTTGGAAAATGTTCGAGGGTGGTGGAAGTGAAGAGAGCATCGCTGACAGTTTCTACCGGCGCCCGCAGTTTAGAACCCCGGGTAGATAATAGCTGGAACCGGTTGCCAGGCAAGTGGATCGTTCATACAATGGGGGCCAAAAAAAATGAGGTTTGCTCAAAGCAATATGGTCGAAAGCGACCGTCGATGCTGAAACTTTGGTGGCATTATGACGCAAGGGGCACCGACTGGACATTTTTTTCTTTATTTTTGCAGAATTCATTATAGCTACACAAGAGGAGGGGGCTCGAGGGTTGTGGCACTATTTTCGAGCAGCATGAAGGCTTTTAGTGGTGGTATTCACTGCAGCATTCCTTCATTAGAATACAAAAAGACGGTAACACGATCCCGCTGCTTTTTTCGTTCATCATTTTTACTACACTAGGTTTAAAAAGAGGAGATTCGTTCGAGGATCTCGTTCCTTTGTAAGGTACAACCTAACGAGGCCGTCATACAATGAAGAAAAGGCAGGCATAGGAGACATTATTTGAAGTTTTTAAGCGAAGTGTACTAATACTGACATTAATGGAAACAAATTAAAGTGGGCGAAAAAAAACTATTTGCAGCCAGAGGGGAACAAACCCGCCACATTCGAATTACACGTCCGATGATCTGCCACTTGAGCTGCGACGGAGGTCGTTGCCCTGTCTACTTTATTGGGCAATTCTACACGTCTGGTTCTGGGAGTCTTAGCTAGCACCACTCGCAACTAAAGCGGTGAATGCGAAACATCCCTTGCTTTTTTTTTCTTTTTTTTAACCAGCTGGCATCACGAGTGAGATTTATACAACATTTCCCGCTCTAGAATTAGACACTACAAATAATTTCGCCCATGCTGTCCTTGGTTTGATTGTCTATTAACTTCATTACCTTGTTTTTGCTCTATACATATTAGGCTGCCAAAACAAAACAATGCACCTCCAAATGTTGCAATTTTGCCATTGATGCAGATTTTTGTTTGCGTGAACGGAACTAGATTACTGACGAGTATAATGCCTCGTGCTTTTCATGGTGTCTTCGGTTGTGAGGCAAAGACATAGTATGCTTACTATACTGGCGTTGAGCTTCGCCTTCAAGAGTAAAACAGGCCATAGCGTAATTGGGCCCTGTGCGCATCGCCTTGTGAATTGCCAGCCTCAGTTCCGTTCTCGGTGCATGCCTCAGTCTTGCCGTAACGAAACGAACGACTGAGCGCGTAACGTTGGCCGTTTCGAACTATCTTAGAATGTCTACTGCATTTACAATTTTTAGCTGTCCATTGCGCCATAATTCTTCCTTTTGCGAATTACCAAAGTGCCCACTACGCGTCCGTAAGGCAACACGCGAACATACACAGCTGCTCACTTTGATTATGCTTTTGCTGATGTTGATCAGTAGATATGTCTGAGCACTGTGTAATGCGTGGGCTTCCAAACCACCCACTTGTTGCGCAATTCACATGTTTGACGCCCGGCGCGATTCTACGCTTCTGCCACGCAATATTACATGCGTTCATGCGACTGCTTGCACTGCATGATATTGATGGAGTGTTTTTTTTTTCGAAGCAGTTTCAAGCAATAGTGCGGCTGTGGCGTAAAACGTCTGCTGGCCACGGTTTGATTTTCACCTGAACCGAAAGTTTTCATTCTTATATTATTTGCATCTGTCTCGATTTTTCGGTCACGTACAAGATCAGATTTTTCGCTCAGAACCAGCGACGCCAACACCGACGCCTACACAGGAATATCGGCGAATCGAGCTCTTTAACGCTACCGCGTTGAAAGGAACTCTCTTTTTGCTTTCCACTAGTATTCCTTTCGAACTGCATATAAATTGCTAGCATAGGGAAAGAGAGAGGAGTCAATAACAAAGTAAGACAATGTACTCTGATTAAGCGTACCTGTTGGCCATCCCCCCACAATGAATATAACACGTCGTGAACGTCTTGCAGAACAACAGAAATGACAAATTATATCGTTAAACGATTCCTTACCGCGCAATAACTCCTGCTGCTAGTTTTATCCCGGCCGTTTATGTCTCGGTTTCAGCGATGCGTATGTTGGATATGCGGATCGCGTATTTATTAGACTGTACCATGACCACGGTCCTAACGCAAGCTGCCGCATATCAGCCTGGTCGCGGGAACAAATAAACCGCGATTGGAACGCTCATTCTTAAGGCAGCAGGACATGTGAGCTAAAAGAGCCGAAAGAAATTAGCGAAGCTTGCACTAAGCCACGCAAGGCTTGAAACAGCAAAACTGGCCGATTCTGAAGACGAGTATGGTTACTTCTAAGTTGTTCGTAGGCATTAGATAGGTGATGCAGGTTCTAGGTTGCTACTAGGTTATCGTCAGGCTTTAACGACGTGATGCTATGTTGTTTCTACATGGATTCTCAGTGCAGAGAGGTTCGAGTTGAAACACAGACAGTCACATACACTACACGGTTGTTCACTCCAGAGACATAAACTAGCGCTGAAACCAAACGTTTGCACCTCTCGTAGATCTACGGGCACCTCGTCGTTCGCGTAAGCATTCCGTCGCTTCTAGGTTTTCTCGCCGCCGCCGTTGCCTTTCCCGTTCCCTAGTATTCTATCAATGTACGTACTCGCGGTCTTCGGCTCACCGCCGTCCCTTCGCAGCCATTTCTTGGGCTAATTGTTGCCGTGTGCATTTCTAGGGGACCAGTGGTGAGTAGTGCGATTTACCCAATTTCTAAAAGAAAGGCAAGAAGGGTAAGATTCGAAAACAGGGGGTGGGGGCTGAAGCCGACGTTACGACAAGTGGACTTGTCTTTTTCAAGGTTGCAACTTGTCTTTTTCATGGTTGCAAGGTTGCAGCCTTGAAGCCTTGATAAAGACAAGTCCACTTGTCGAAACGTCGGCTTCAGCACGCACCCTCTGTTTACGAATTTCTTTACCCTATTTCTGGGGCACGTAACCGGTTATGATCACCATAGTTTTCCGGATTGGCTAACAAGAAACGATTAGCCGAAGAGCTTCGCTGTTAAAAACCGCATTTTGCAGGGAACACGTTTCACCCGTTATCGTTAGAGGTGGACTGCTCGGCGAAAATCTTGCCACTATCCAGTTCTCCGGTGACATCATATCCGCTTCTTTCGAACTCATCAGAAGTAGGGACCACTCGATAAGTGTGCACACAATTATATATGGTAGCTGCGTATATCCACGTGTATAGAAGAGGCTGTGAGGGTCGGCTCACAGCTCACTACCCTGGGTTGGTTACGCTGCCAGAGGAAGATATTCTCCACCTTCTGTCAAGTCGAAAGCCTCAGATGCCTCATCATAAGAGAAACTCGTTCGTCGGCGTCTGCGTCAGGACCAGTCATGAGAAAATCATCATCACCATGTGCGACGACTTCCCCCTTATGACGCCATCACGACGCCGCAGATCAATATTTGTGATGTTCTCATGATACAGATGCGCGAAAAACAATGAAGAGTTCGCTGTGCGGGGGGAGATAAAGAAAAATTACACCATCTTCCGCTAAAGGGAACCATGTGTAGATGCGAAGCAGCGGGCGCTAACGCTTACACCGGCGGCGGCGTTGACGTTGGCGCTCATCGCAGCGTTGCGCAGGAGAGAAAACTGGGGATGCGTAAAGCACGCAGTGATGGAGCGGTGTTTTCTACTGGAACATGCCAATCGCTGCTAATGTGCAATGAGAGACAGAAGACTCCGACTGGACACAGAGACTCGCAGTCCGCTTTTAGTTAACGCGCACGCTGCGAATTTTTATTGTTCAACAACGCACAGGAGAAATTTCCCACCGGCGCCACCTTGGAGGTCAAGATCCATTGCCATATATACGGGGTGGCCACCGAACGGTTGTGCAGTGCGAGCAGTCGGTTTTTTCAACCAAGGAACTCGCTAGCAGCAGCTGCCTGTGTCGGCGTCGCGAGGCGAGAGAGGGGGGGGAGCGTAGGAGAGGAGAGAGAGAGGGGGCGCGCATGCGCAGTGGGAGTGTGGACGCTGCGGGCAGAGATGCCTAGAGAAGAGAGGTATTGGCGTAGGAGAGGAGATAGAGGTGGGAGACGCATGCGCAGTGAGGGTGTGGTTGCCGCGGGGAGGGATGCCTAGAGGAGAGAGAGAGAGAGGAGGTTTTTTATTTTTATTTTTTTAAAGGGGTTTGCGCATGCGCAGTATGTGTGGTCACGCCGCACACCACCACCACCGGATTAAGCTTCGCCATAAGATGCTTCACATCTAAAACGAAGTGTGCGTGCGTCAGGCGGGTGCCGCGGTGAGCGTACGGTGGTTTGAGGCAGCGCGCCGTTCAAGGACAGACAGTTCTCGGCCGAAAGTCCGGTACGGGGAACTAGGCAACATCCTCTAGGCTCTCTACCATTCCTGGGCTTCGGCGGGGGGCCAGGGACCAGGCGATGCGCTGCTGTACCGGCAGCCGTTGCCGATTGCTGGGCAACCGGTGAACGAGGCCTGTGGTCCGGCTGGGTAACTGTCCCCGGGATCAGGCGAAGTGCCGTGGTTCTGGCTACCCCTCCACAGCGGTTGGTCGAGTTACGGTGGGATGGGAACCACTGTTACTGGTGCCGTTCCTGGGGGCTGGCACGATCCCGGTGTGCTGCCGGGATGAAAGTGGTCGCAGATAGCTGCTGCTGAGCTACCACGGTACCGCTACCCTATTGCTCCGACTGCGGCAGAAGACCGCGTCACGACGTGGGCCGACTCACGTTGAGGACGCCAACGAGCCAGACAGCGCACCGTCCCCTAGCCATCGACGTCGGCGTCCAACAAGCTAACACGTGAGACACCTCTTGAGCGCAAAGTCTGCATGTGACATTCTATTTTCACTCATACTTAATTAATAGCCGCGTTTTTCTTTGCAAATATTTGTGTGTGTGTGTGTGTGTGTGTGTGTGTGTGTGTGTGTGTGTGTGTGTGTGTGTGTGTGTGTGTGTGTGTGTGTGTGTGTGTGTGTGTGTGTGTGTGTGTGTGTGTGTGTGTGTGTGTGTGTGTGTGTGTGTGTGTGTGTGTGTGTGTGTGTGTGTGTGTGTGTGTGTGTGTGTGTGTGTGTGTGTGTGTGTGTGTGTGTGTGTGTGTGTGTGTGTGTGTGCGCACTGGTAGCTCGATTGCGCTCCTTGCTGAGTGGTCCTGGGCGCAAACCTGGTATTATATCACAAATGCCATAGTGACGTCACTGAGGCACCACATAATATGACATAACATGGTGACGTCTGATGACGTCGTCATGACTTCTTTGCCTGGTCGAAGGTGAGCCGATCTCAGAAGCACTGTACAACGAGGTAAGGTGCAGAAAGCTTGCAATTACTCCAACCCCGGAGGCAATGCAAAACTACGTAAGGTGCTGAAAGCTTTTTGGGGGTCACCAATGCAGCCTACTGAAAAGAAATGGAACAATTTCGCCTCACAGTCGTCTTAAGCGAATGCTTAACGGACCGTTCGTTCTGTTTGCTATTGACGGCCGGGTCAAGGGCCTGGGAAGCCTTTCGGGTCATACTTTTAGCAAGTGAGACAAAAAGAAAGGAGGAATGCACAAGCACACCCTTATATTCCCTTTCTTATTTGCGTTCAAACCCCTAAACATTTGACAGACCAACTAGCCCACATAGCGGGTCTCGTCATCTTTCGTGTCAGGGTCACAATTAAGTGTCTCGTCGTTTGGTTCCGCCACACACAGACCGTGAACTCGTTCATAATGAATCGCCTCCAAACTTATCAATTTCCGAGCCTTCTCAACATTCAGTCATCTATTTGAAACGGTCATTGCACTGGGCACGATGCGTAGCCATCGTTCCAAACACAATGAGGGGAGAGAAACTCCTGGTCTAACTTAAAACTGCACAACAATGAAACCACTTACAGGACTAGCTCGCGATGGAACAATGCCATAACAAAAAATATATTGTTTGATTCCAGATCAGTTTAGAATTGAACGACGAGTTTAGTTAGAATGTGGCAAATACCCGTATACCACAGGCGGGTATGTGCCACAGCTATGCGGGTATGTGCCACAGGTGTTTGACAGTTTATATCTACCTAGGAACGGTGAAAACAGAGATCAGTAACTTTAACGCAAGAGCGTTACGAAAAAGCTCACATCGGCAGCGTTGACGCGACGAACGCAAAGAATAAATTTGAGGGTCCCAGCAGGAATCGAACCCCACGATTCTGCGTGGCAATCAAGTATTCTAGCACAGATCCACGCCAGGTCTCATGACTGCTTTTCAAATAGACCCTAATGTTCGTGAAACGTGAACTGTGGTTGCAGTGCTGGCTATCATATTTTATAAACATTACGTATGTACTCCTGTGATACAGCCGTCAAGCCAGCTTAACGTCAATTGTAGTTAAGCGCCATCCACTGAAGTTGATTCATGTAGCAGTGTCCGGGGCTACCATCCTCGCGAGCACAAGCGCTACTTATAAGATTACCGCTTCTGCGGTTACTGATACCCATGTTGCTGTTGGCATCGTTACGCAACTGTAAACAACTAGTTATATAAAACATATGCGCCTGTTCAACATATGTCTGTTCGTACATTTTTACGTATCTTTAGCATCATTTCATGACGTCTCACTCAATAAAAAAATTGCAACATCATTGACGGAGAGTGGGACGGAACAGGGGGCCAATCCCATCTTTCCGCCTCGCCCGAAGGAGCCGGACTTGAAATAAAGTTTATTCATTCATTCAACATAGACACCTTTCCCGGCAGCTTCGCATAACATCGATTCCCAAGCTACGTGGGATCTGCCGAATTTTGATGTCATTATCAGATAGTCCTAATCGTCAAACCTTCTTACCCTGACGTACAAATTTTGCTGTACCCCAAATTAAAGAGGTGTTCACGAGAGCACCCAGACGTAGGCGGATAGATAGATAGATAGATAGATAGATAGATAGATAGATAGATAGATAGATAGATAGATAGATAGATAGATAGATAGATAGATAGATAGATAGATAGATAGATAGATAGATAGATAGATAGATAGATAGATAGATAGATAGATAGATAGATAGATAGATAGATAGATAGATAGATAGAAACGCTTAAAGTGCCTGCAGTACGCAAATAAATGCTTCGCATTTAAAATCGGACACTGAGCTGCACTTTGCCTAAGCATTAGCAGTAACAGCTTTTGTGCATACATTTCTTTAATCTTCGGGTAGAGTGATCGCCATCTAACTTCCCGGTACAAACCATCCTCACGCATCGTGATTTCACGTCTGGGAAATAGGGGCTCTGAGTTGTAAGCTGCAAGCATGCATCAGAAAGAGCTACCTGGTAATGTGGACTCCACATACATGTGATGTGCCTTAGAAGCAACCTGTCTTGTAGGTTAAATCACAATTCTCTACTGTCGAAACTGTCTTAAAAGGCTAGGGGGCATCCTCCTGTGTCGGTCGCAAAAAAGGAAAGGAAGAATTATTTATAGTTGTACTGAACGCACTACTACAGAAGACAAAGGACAAGAGAATGAAGACGCAGCGCTTTCTCAGCACAATTACGGATGATTCCTCCCCACTAGCCCAACTCATAACTCTCTCGAAAGAAAAAAAATTCCCGGCTGAAAAAGTGCGCAAGTTACTAGGCTAAGAAAAGGACACCGATCAGCCGCGCAGTCAGGCGTGCCACAGCGTCCAGCCTCTCGGTTCTGATCTCGCCAACTTTTGCCCGACACCATATGGCACAGCTTAACGACATCACGTCGCACACTCTCGGCAGATTGCAGCGCGCGGGGTCGGACGCCAAATGACCCCCGGTCTGGATCCCGAGTCTCTAATTGCTCCATGCCGGTGTTTTTTCTAGGCACTGCTTTGGGGAAAACCGAACGCTAAACAAGTCAAAACTCCCCTCGCTTTCTCCCTGTTCCGTGGTAGGCGTTTATTTCAGGGTCATTTGCGATGACGAGAGCTGTTTCCCCGAAACAGCGCTGTGAATTCTAAGCACAGCGGCGCTCTTTAAAGCGGAATTCAATGAGTTCTGAAGGGAAACCCGTCATCCCGCGGGTTGTTTACGCGCGCCATTTCTCTTGTAGGGTTCGTCATGAGACCTACTCGTTGAAATTGCCGTTGTTTTCTTCGTGCGTGAACACATAGCCCGAAAGGGAACTGCTGCCTTGAATGCCGGTGTTCCGAGACATGTTCATTATCTTAAGTAATGCAACTAGCTTGTGACTTCGAGCTACAAACGGGTGGTTGTCTATTTTCCCTTTCTTATTGTCTTCAGCAATTAACGTCGTTTTAAAGCAAAAGACTTCAATGGCACTGCAGTCTACGACATTTGTGCGAGATTTTGTGCGAGACTCTAAGGTCTCGCAAGGTCTCGTGCAGGTCTCGCAATCTGCCTTCCTCTTCTCTTTATCTCTCTGCCGTGAAGGATCCACATGACCATGCGCAAGCTATCACATCACATAATGACGTGACACGATGACGTCATTCCGCGACGTCATTGCTTTGTCAATGGTGGGCGAAACCACGAGAGGTGTGGAGACCTTGCAATGCCGCCGATCCGGTGCAGAACGCTTCCAGGGGCGGATGGTTTATACTGCCGACTGAGAATAAACAGAAATAAAAGACGGCTTTAGCCTTCGAGCCGTCGTAGGCGAATGTATAAGCGACAGCATTAATTGTGCTAGGCCTGTGGCGTGTGAAAGGAGCAACATAGGTGATGTCGTGGATTCACACTCACCATTTCCCTCCCCTTAATTTTCCATCCTCTGAAATAAAAAAAATGAATAAGAGTAAAAGCTACCATCCTAGTAACAACCTTGAAGCAGCTCTACACCACGGCATACATATAGAGGGCCTCATGGGGTTTGGACAATGGAGGCGAGCAAGCGCGGCGCATTTATTAGTTTTTGACAATCGTCTCAACATAATGACATGTCATTGGGCGTGAAAAAAGTCGGAATGTAAAAAAAAAAAAATTCGGCAGATCCCACTCATTCTGGGAGTTGGCGAAACAGTAGGCGATTAGTCTCCTATACTGATTTTTTTATTGCTTCCAGTCAAAAGTAGCGACTTGGACAGACTTCTGTGTGCATTTTGTGTAGTTATGGCTGTATCGTGGGCATTCCCTATGGGTGATTTTTTTTCGGGGTTTGGGGGGGTGGTGGGAGCACTCGCTGAAGGCCTTGTATATTTGCGGAAAGTGCCTATTTCGAGCACATCATACACCTATTTTAGGAAGCAACAGTTTGGTGGAGAGGGCTCCTAGGGCCCTCCCGCCTCACCTGGCAAAGGGATTGATTTTATGGTTGCCAGACACGTTGAATAGGCTGACGCCCAAAGGGCAAAGGGTATATGGTCCGTCATAACGTCAATACTCGCCTTAGAGCACAGATATCAGTTTTATTGAAATGAAGTGCACGCTACGGTGCGATGACGTGCCCATCATGAGCTCATGAGAACCAGTTTTTTCCGTATTAATCCTTGTTGAGCTATGGTGGACCACAGCTTAGGCAGTCAGAGGAGTTAATATGTAATGTTTATTTCATTGTTACAAACGCCGAAAGCGAACACCGCAACGACAGTGAACGTTATCACGATGGGACGCCATCACAGCGTCTTTTTCGGTAGTTTCAAGCGCTGCCCTACATCTCTTGATGAATACCTGACTGCCAGGCAGGATGCCTGGGTTCGATTCCGGCTCAAAATATCATTTTCAATCTTCCCGTCCCTCTGACACTTCCCTCGCTGACAACGCTGCCCACGCCTGTCCTGCATATTTTGTGACACAAGCTCCATAATGCGATCATGTAAAGATTTTTGAAAGTATGTTATCGCCATTTCTGTGTTCATACAAACTGTGAGTCACCTGTGGCTCAAACCAGCATTCCGTCGGCCCTGGTATGCGGCTATGTGCCACACGTGACTGAAGGAAAGGGTTTCATGACGTACGCGACAAGTTTCCTCATACTATCCATGTAATGCCCCTGTTCGTGTTGGTCACACAATAATGCCCTCCCATGCTAATTTGGGATGTGTCCAGTTAAGGAGACGACCACAAGAGCGCTCAGACATAGATAGATAGATAGATAGATAGATAGATAGATAGATAGATAGATAGATAGATGGATAGATGGATAGATAGATAGATAGATAGATAGATAGATAGATAGATAGATAGATAGATAGATAGATAGATAGATAGATAGATAGATAGATAGATAGATAGATAGATAGATAGATAGATAGATAGATAGATAGATCATCCTCCGTGTCTGCATTGGAATCTAATGAAGTTGTACTCACTCACTCACTCCCTGAATCGCTCACTCACTCACTTACTCACATGATGTCATATGATGGTATCAGCGTTTGGCGTCATCAGTTGACATCGTCGCTTGGTAAAAGATGGGCCGACCCCGTAGGAAGCACTACAACAGCAAGTGAGGTCCAGAAAGCTTCGCGAAAGGAGGAACAAACAATGCAATTGAATGAGGACGTCATTATCATTTATCGCGTATCTCTCGCACTGTGGCTCATAATGTATAGCAAGAAATCTGTTCTCCGACTGCGCAAGTTAATGCATTACCAAAGCGTGATGCTAGTTTTCACTGATGATGATGGTTACAGAGTGTAATCATGATGGTTACAGAGTGTAACACGCTGCATTTTTTAAATGCGAAGCATTTCTTAGCGAACCTCGGCGAGTTTTAACATATCTATCTATCTATCTATCTATCTATCTATCTATCTATCTATCTATCTATCTATCTATCTATCTATCTATCTATCTATCTATCTATCTATCTATCTATCTATCTATCTATCTATCTATCTATCTATCTAGCCGCCTACGATTTTGTGCTCTTCCAGACCGTATCATTAATGGGATTTATACCAAAATTTGTATGGCATAACATGACTGTATGAGTAACATAAATGACTGGTCATATCATGAAATCATGAATAACTTCTCATGAAATCTATGATTTACGTGCCATAGCCTTGGTGCTACTGCGGCCGTTTCCTTCACTTCATATATACCAAAAATTGGTATGATGTCACATTTCTGCATGGCCAACATATATGACAGGTGGTAATGTAAAAATCATGACGTGCATGTGATGTACAACATGATTTAAATGCCACACTCTGGTGCGCTAACAGCCGTTTCGCTAGCTTGATATACACCAAATTTGGTATTGCGTGACGTGACTGTATGAAAAACATAAATGACAAGTGGTAATATAAACATCATGACATGTCATGTATAGTATGACTTTCATGCCACGCTCATGCTGCGCTAACGGCCGTTTCGCTAGCTTGATATACACCAAATTTGGTATTGCATGACGTGACTCTATCACGAACATAAATGAGAAGTTGTAAAAGGGAAATCATGATGGCATGCGCAAACATGACTTGCATGCCACGCTCATGGCACGCTCGCGGCCGTTTCGCTAGCTTGATACACACCAAACTTTGGTGTTGCGTGACGTGTCTGTGCGACGAACATAAGTGGCAGGTGGTAATATGGAAATCATGACATGTCATGTGCAACATGACTTGCATGCCGTGCTCATGGTGAGCTCGATGACCTTCCGCTATCTTGATATACACCAAATTTCGGTATTAGGTGACGTGACTGTATGAAAAACATAAATGACAAGTGGTAATATAAAAACATCATGACGTGTCATGTATGGCATGACTTGCATGCCACGCTCATGGGGCGCTCGCGGCAGTTTCCCTAGCTTGATATACTCCAAAATTGGTATTGCGTGACGTGACTGTATAACGAACATAAGTGGAAAAGTGTTAACATCAAAATCATCTCATGCATGTCATGTACAGCGATTTGCTCCTTGCTGGCTGCTTCGCATTACATCGATTCGCACAATGCGTGGGATCTGCCGGTTTTCTTGTCGTCGCCGTTATCTGTGTTCTTTTATGTGTAGTGGCCGTGAGCTTGATATCGCTATTGATATTTCGTTTTTTGACAGCATTGCCCTCTGCTCCTGAGCTCTGGTTACTCAATGTTGACCGAGACTACAGCTCAGTTAGGGAAGATTCACCTTGAAGCAGTTGTGGAGAACTACACGGCATGGTACCGTTATTGGAAACCATCACCATCTAGCAGATAAGGCATGCCATAGCTGACGGCATTATATTTCGCTATATGGTTATGTGTCCCGGCGTACTGAGCCATCCAATGCAGGCGTTGCTGCCTTCGGAGCCAGTTGGAGCTAAGTGGATGCCCGTTAAAATTGACAATATAGACTATTTGAACCGATCCAGCATATTACTCTCGTCTTACGCTTTTCGCACCAACTTTCTAAGCGCACAGCCTCACCCAATTTTCGAGCGTGGAACCACTGACACATCTGTGCTGCCATTTTTCCAACAAGCTTTCCGCACATCTGATTTTCAACACATCAAATGTAGCGGAACTTTTAAATTGACACGTTGCGGATGTCGCTGTCTCTCTAACGGGTCATTTTCAATGGCGCTGTAAGACAATGATGCAACCAGAAATAAAAACGGCCCCTGAATGTCTCTTCCAAATAACGGAGACGCACGCTCCTATTTAGACCATCCCATCTCTCTCGGGAACACATTCGCCACGTCAATGTCGGTTTCTCTCAAAGCCCATTTTCGAAGGAGTGCAGGGTGCCGCGAACGGCGGGCGTCTCTGATTAGTCGAGCTCCATTCCCGCATCTTCCGTACATTCCCTCGGACACACTCCTTCGACCCACTGGTCGTCCTGCGTCGTGTCGACAGCTGGCTTTTTCCCGATCCGTTCTCACAGTGGCCGTTGACACGCTTCAAGACCTTGGACGTACATCTGTATATGTCTGTACATTAGAACTGTCGCCATACTGTTGCTATAAAAACCCGAAAGCACGGCCCTCAAATGAAGGCACCTTCCGCGAACTCTACAGCCCGACTGGCTTTTTGCTGAGATGTGTCAGTGCGGAAGCGAAAGTGTGTGTCCGCGTAGATGGATGACGGCGTCCTCGAAACAGGTATCCGAGGGAGGCTCGCGTGTCCCTGGCCTCTTTCTTCGCTAACACAGTGTGACGTCCCTAGGAATGAGTCTTACAGCACGAACGTGATTCATTAGCTCGCGCGCGCAATATGCACGCATTGCCCACGCAAGAGGTTCCACAGGCGCGCTTCTCAGTTCGCTGAAAGCTTTCTAGCTAATGTACCAGGCGGTTGCAGTAGCGCTACTGAGGGCGTTTGCTCCCTCACGGCGATGTTAATGAGGATGTCAGCGTAACTTTAGAGCTTGGCTCATGCGTCGTGATTTCTGCTCAGCAGTTGGAAAGCGCTAGCTTTAACTCTAGGTTAACCTTCTGTAACTGAAATGAAAAAGGGAAAAGTGAATCTACGTGAACCTAAAACTCCTCCATCTTCATCAAGGTGGAGGAGGGGAGGTGCGTACAATTGTAGAATTAGGTGTATGGCAGGGGCGTAGCTGGGGGGATTTAAACTCACTCAAAATTTTTCAATTTCACGTGTGTGTATACACACGGACACATACAAACGCACACAAGAACATACATAATGTATGATTAACCGTCCTCCCATCGCGAAATTAATCACTGGGTTTGCTACTGTTGTCTACATCGGAGATGTTTGCTTCAAGCAACTGCATTTCTATACTTCATTGCTGAGGAGCTGTGATGAATAAGAATTAATCCCATCTAAGCAAGAAACGTGTACGTACTCGATTATATAAAAAAGAAAATTCGCCAGATCCCACGCTTTGTGCAAGTCGATCCCATGCGAAGCAGTCGGCGAGTAATTGGCTATTTGCTGCATGTTTTGGCTTTGAGCCAAGGATTACGTGCTGGATCGACGTGCTTGTGTAACTGCAGTAGTTGTGGGCACGTCGTGGGCTTACAAGGAACATCGACAGCACTGGCGTTTATAGGGTAACTTGCGGTCTGACGCAACGATGGCACTCTCTTTAGAGCACAAATGTCAGTATAATCGAAATGAACTGCATTTCACGGTTCGATGATGTGAATTTCATACGGAACTTTCTTTAGCGTAAAACTCCGGGGTCGAGCAACGCTTGAATATATCTTGCTGAATAATGGGAATACAGTTGTAATGTTTATTAGACTGCTATAGAAGCAGAGACAACACTGCAACCACATTTGTCGTTAACCAGACATGACGCCTGTGCCATAGGAGTACATATTACAGCGAAAGCTGTTATGAGATCACAACAAGGGTGCCGTAGTTGTCCGCCGCCGCCGCCGGTGTCCGTAACCACTATCGCACGAAATAAGAAAAAAAACTTGAAGAAAAAATGTTCAGAATGGAACGGGGTTCGAACCTGGGTCCGCTCCACGCCAGCCCAGTGTTCTACCACTGAGCCATGCCTGTGCTCGAAAACCCGGCGCACAAAAACCCTATACAAGCATTGTGTCGGGAAGTAACCGCGTTAACATGCAATATAACGTGGCAGAAGAGAAACGACAACCAGGCGTCACAGAATGCCATTTGTGTAACCAGGCGTCACACAATATGAATTGCATTACGAGGGGGTCGCTGAATGCTTCCAACCCATTACAAAGGGCTCAGCCATAATTCTTCGTCGTCATCAGCCACCAAATCAATTAATGGAGTAGTGGGTACTTGTATTAGTAGCCCCAAGATAGATTGCAACGGGTTTTAGAAATGGTGCTCCCAGCTTTCGCAGATGTGCTGCGCGTTCCGCGCAGGCCTGGCGGATTTGAATGTTTCTCATTTTCTTATCAAATTATTTCAACTGACATAACGCCTGCATACGGTTTTTTTTTCAAAGCCCTTTGAAGACTTCGCGTGACACTTTGGTAGAATACCTGTCTGCCGCGCAGAATTCTTGGGTTGCATTCCTGTTGCTGCGATCCTTATTTTTATCATTTGCATTCGTCGGGTCAACGCTGCCCATATCAGCTTTGCTTAACAATCGCGCATTTAGATTGCCTATGTCTGTTCTCGCCGTTCCCGGGCAGATATAAACTAGCAATCACCTGTTGCGCATACGCGGCTACCATTGGCCGGGGTATACTGGTATGTGCCACACGTGCCTAGAAGAGAGCGTTTGGCGACGTACGCGAAATGATTTTCATGTTATTCATGTCATGACCACACATTCGTATTCGTCAAACCCCGATACCCATCCGATGCCAAATTTTGGTGTACAGCAAGCGAAGGAGGTGATCCCAAGAGCACCCAAGACGTAGGCGGCAGTAAGATAGATAGATAGATAGATAGATAGATAGATAGATAGATAGATAGATAGATAGATAGATAGATAGATAGATAGATAGATAGATAGATAGATAGATAGATAGATAGATAGATAGATAGATAGATAGATAGATAGATAGATAGATAGATAGATAGATAGATAGATAGATAGATAGATAGATAGATAGATAGATAGATAGATAGATAGATAGATAGATAGATAGATAGATAGTTTCTGCCAGAAGCATCCAGCCGCATCACCGGGATATCCACCGTCTCTCCTTCTCTCCCCCCCATGCGCGTTTCAGTGCACGTTACCATGAAAACCAGGCACAGTTAACAAAGTACCGGGCCTGTTAACAGGCACCTTTTCAAGCACGTTTAAACGTGGAAGCGCTGTCAACACTATGGAAGGCGGCCGGCACGTTTTATCTCCGCTTGAGCTGCGATCGTCGAGTACCCTCGCAGGCTTGCTACAATTCCTCTTCTTTCCTCTTTTTGCATTTATTTGCTCAAACAATCAAACAAACAAACACTGAATACTACTACTTCCTCACTTACTGCTATTTAAAACTGCTTATTGCTTACTTCTGGCTCATAGAACATACGACGCGCCGGGAGATGTCGCCCTTGAACTTGACGCGGAACTGTTTACGGTGACACTGAGAGCGACCGAAAAAATGTGTGCGCGTTTTTTTCAACGCACACACACTGCTCCACAAATAAATAATAAATGTGCTTCTTGTCCCGAAAGAGAGACAGGCACAAGACAGGCCGAGTAAATCTTTCCTGTAGAGCGTGCTTTGTCTCAGTAAGGGTAATATTGAGGGAAAACAAACTTTCAGTGCTTGCGAATGTCGAAGGGACATGGCTTTCGGATTCTAAAAATGGTTCGTGTTGTTTCGGGTTTGATGAGCCTTATATCCCTCATCAAACCCGAAAATACACCGGCGTCCCCGTCCGCATCTCCCATCGACGTCCACACCGGTGAGGCCAAATATTATGATCACGTGAGGACGTCACCACATGACGTTATCGTGACGTCACAGATCACCCAAAATTTGTGACCTTATTATGGCGCCATCATGGCTTCACCTCACGTCACATAATTTCGTCATCACATGACGTCGTCGCTTGGTCAACAGTGGCCGATCACGGAGGCCGTGCAAAATCAGATGACGTGCCTCCGATCCATGGAGGAATTGGAAAACAATGTTAGGTGCACAAAGCTTGCGGAAGGTGGTGGTGCAGGAACAATACATCAACTGAGAAGAAAAAGAAGATTGCTTTCGCGTTTCAGTCGTCCTAGATGAGTGCATAAGGTTTTTTTTATGTTAGTTTCTTTTTTTTATCACGTGTGGCTGTGATGTGGACAATGATGGTACAGTTCAAGTGTACAATTCGTCGCAAAGTCCTTGTTCGTGAAGATCGTACCAGTTAGATGTTCATTGCACATGCATGAGTGCAGGTAAGTGTATTCTGCTTTCGAAGCGCGATCTTGCAGACATGAAAGTACACAGGTAGAAGCTGCGAGTACTGCTGTTACACGCCTAAGGTATTACTACTTTTTTTTATGTTTCAGCGCAAGGAGACACGAACACGAGAGAGAAGGCACGAGGACACGGCGCTTGTAGCGCCGTGTCCTCGTGCCTTCTCTCTCGTGTTCGTGTCTCCTAGCGCTGAAACATAAGAAATGCAGTACCAACTAGCCCACCAGTCGGTTTTATTACTACTTGCTTATGGTTTTTGCACTGCTCTCGCATGCTTCGAGAGCAGGCAGTTTAACCATGAAAGCGCTGTAAAGAACTCTTGCGTAAATTGCTTCGGTGCGGTATCTTCACCAACGTTGCAGGAACCAAAAGAAACAAAAGCCAAAAGTGGCGCACCAGTGAGAGTTTTTTCAGTACCTTTCTTTTTTCTCGTTTAGTACAGAAGATTCCTGCACGTAGGTAAAACTGGAAACCACCACTACTTTCTTTCTGGAATAGCAAGTCCCACACGGGTAGGCGCGTAAAGTTTTCCGCTGAAAAAACAACGAGAGCACACACAATCATTTTCCTCACGCTCACCTAACGTTCCACGAAAACTTGGTTTGCTCCGGTGAGCTCTCTTTGAAGACAGAAAAGCGTAAGGCCAAGTTGGCTTGAACTTGTTGGCGCCTGGCCGCCTTTAATTCGGCAGGCCCTGACAAAAGCAGCATCTGCGGAGGCAACAACAGAGTCGCTTGGTTTAAAAGCTGATGTTTTCATCAGTCAACCCTGCTTTTCAGTGACTTTAACGCTTTCTGTAGCAGTTCTCCCTCTCCAACCCTCCCCTTTCCCAACACTCCACGTCTCACGGCAAAAACGACAAAAACAAGTATGTACGGTTATTAGGAGGCTAACCGAATTTGAGGACACGTGAGATGAACGTAGGTGGCCGTGCATTCGAAAACAATGAATTCACTTGAGCCATGGTAAAGCAGAACTATGGTTCAGATTCCTTCTCTGAAACTCAAAACTGAGCAGGAACTTCAGAAAGTTTGAACAGGTCCATGGATAATATAGG
The DNA here is from genome assembly GCA_030522465.1 of Rhipicephalus appendiculatus. Classification (NCBI taxonomy): domain Eukaryota; kingdom Metazoa; phylum Arthropoda; class Arachnida; order Ixodida; family Ixodidae; genus Rhipicephalus; species Rhipicephalus appendiculatus. The sequence continues at coordinate 21,733 of JALIZH010017760.1, forward strand.
TCATAGTTCATGTAGGGGAGCCAACCACACGTTTTTCTGGTTCACCTACCTGTCTTGTGCCTGTCTCTCTTTCGGGACAAGAAGCACATTTATTATTTATTTGTGGAGCAGTGTGTGTGCGTTGAAAAAAACGCGCACGCATTCACGCACGCACGCACGCACGCACGCACGCACGCACGCACACACACACACACACACACACACACACACACACACACACACACACACACACACACACACACGCACACGCACACGCACACACACACAAACACACACACACACACACACACACACACGCACGCGCGCGCACGCATGCGCTTGCGCAGGCGCGTTTTTACGGTTTCAGAGTACCCATTATTAGCAGATCAGATATGGCAAATTTCACTACTAAGTAGACTACATATTATATGCCTACATGCGAGAAACCTTAGCATGTTCTTTACTGCGTCTAACATGTGTATGCTATCCGTAAGTATTTTGTTTCCGTACTTTCCCACAGCCAATGCAGGTAAAACATTATCCATGCATGAAACCTAATCCGTGCTGCCAATAAGCTAAATTGATAGTTTGCGCTTGTGTTTGTCTGCCCACGGAACTACTTTAAGCTTATACGCAAGAGCGTCTCTGTTAGGATATCATTGAGGATATGTACTGAATACAGCTTTAGAGGCTGGCCTTCTGACGAAACAAGCTTGAAAATGACAGAAACCAAAGTGACAAAGCTATTGGGTCGTTATTATAGTTTATTTTTATTGGCTGGCTACCTTTTTAACGGTATGAACAGCATAATTATTGACTGGGAGTTCGTACCCTGAACGGTTCTAGCAAGCGATCTTCTTCTATTGGAACTAGTTCACCGGCGCCAAACACGAACGGCAAAGCGCAAGATTTTTCATGTTGCTTTCTGCTAATGAGATGCTTCTTTGAGAACGGCTTAACGACAAGTTGAGTCTTCAGGACTGCGCGAGTTTTTCTTATTGATATTGGACGCAAATTCTCGCAGAAGTACGTAAGCTCGAAATAATAACATCTTAGGAAAACTAAATGCTACTGTAGTCAAACCTTCCAGGTCCCCCCCCCCCCCCCCCCTCTGACCTCTCCGACATTTTCTTGCTTAGGTACCTCGTAGTGCTGTATATAACACGTAAGCCCACCTTAATTAGGTACGCCCAACATAAGTAAGTTCATGAGTGAAGTTATCGACGAACTAATCCTCAACATGAATCATGAACACGAACTCATCCTTGAAGTTGAATCACCAGAATAAAGTAGGGCTTAGTAAGATTGTTACCTTAGGAGGCTGTTTCCGTGCGCGTAGCTCGCACCGCCGTTACGACATGATTAAAAAGAATGAGTGATGCAGGACGGTTCGAGTACAAAGAGCGCAATTAGTCGAAAAAGAAAAAGAACTGTGAGGGAAAGTAAAAGAACAATTGTGTACGCGCTCTTATCTAATCAAGCAGCGACTAGGCCTATAGTAAAAGATTTCATAAAATTAGGGAATGACGGCGAATGACCAGCGGGAGACTGAACCAATTCAACTGAATCCTAGCAGTGTGTGTTCGATTAAAAGTATAAATAGAAGACGAGAGCAGAAGGAATGAAGGAAGGAAGAAACAAGCGGAATGATAAGGAGGTTAGTCAGTTCTTAGACGGGCTGGCTAACCTTTACTAGGGAAGTGGGTAAGGGTAATAAAAGATGATAAAAAAGAGATGTTCCAAAAAAGAGCATGCTAGTCGAGGAAAATAAGGAAAAGAGAATACGACACTACTTAAAGTCTCTAAGACTAGTTGTGCACAAAAAACGCAATAATGCTTTCAAACTCTTCTGAGCTGAGGACGGACTCGGTCAATGTCCGAGAATACTTCCTTTCGACAAAGGGCGATTATCCAGTCTATCTAGTGCATCACAAAGTTCTTCTCTTGGCGCATTGAAATGGGTACACTCACACAGAAAATGGACGATCGTTTCTTCGCAGCTGCAGTTGCATGTAGATTTGCTGGCCATTCCAATTGAAAAATATGCGTTAGTGAAGGCCACGCCAAGCCACAGGCGCTACAAAAGAGTCTCCTCAGCTCGAGATATTCCTGATGAATTTCGCAGCTAGTGATCGGGGTCCACGTTGTGTCGACGAGTTTTCGTGAATTCCATCGAGTTCCATTGTGCCAGTGTGAGGTTACATGCCAGTAAACGAAGCTACGCGTGGAGGCCAAAGTGAGTGAGGCAGTAGATTATCGAGGCATGGTTTGCGAGAAAGTAAAAAATAAGGAACGCATAGAAATAGAAGAAATCCTCGGGAGTTTCAAGGAGAGAGAGTGAGAGAATTTGTTAGATGTAGTCGGAGAGGTTCACATGAGCATTTCGACTCTGGCCTGCTACCATTGGGATCATAAAGGTCAGCTCTGCGCAGACTAAGTGTCCAAACTAAAAAAAAACAAGAAATAAAAAGAATAAACAATAAAACGATATATTTTACATATAGGTCTTTATTATTCAGTATGGTGAACGTATTATATACAACTCTCCGAAACATTAATGTCTGTTTGGTGGAGTCTATTCCAATTGTATATGAGACACGACATTCGGAAATTTTGTGTGCCCAGGCGACGCATAGTTTGAATGTAGAATATAAACATTATGTCATCGAAATCTTCATCTTTCATGTTAGCGAGTTCTCTCACTGCCTCGGGCAGTTCATTAGAAGTTTATTAGTTTATGACGCCTGTTTCAAGGAACGCCAAATATAGGTTTATTTATTCACCAAATATACACGCCTCTACGTAAATGGTGGGAATCAAAAGAAAAAAAATCTGCATCTATCTTGACAAGCCCCCTTTTCACGATGGCTGCCGGCCAGCAAGGAATGACGATGCACATTTTACCCCATAACAATTGTTTTCTAAAGTAAAGGGTACCTAAAGTAGTACATATTTTGCGGAACGTAATAAAAATATTGAAGATGTCATCGATCGTGTCGACAATTGAATTATTAAATTTAAATTTATTTAGTGTGTTGGCAAGTCTAAATTTAATCTGTGAATGTCATGAGTACTGATGAACGCTTGATGTCGGCAATTTTTAGTAGTGTCGCCTTGAAAACGGGGCATTCACAAACGTTCAACTTAAGCTGCTTGACCCTCTGGGAATCTACAAAAGCTGCTGTAGCCTAGCATATCACCTATTTTCGAGGGTTCGCTCTATTCGATAAAGCATGTATCGATATATGTATTCTTAAGTTATGTGTACGTTTAGTGACCGTTGGCTTATTCCTTCATTTTTTTTTGCGTTCGTTTGTGCGTTCGTTTGAGCGTCGTCTATGCAGTCCTGACATATCTATCTTGACGACATAAGACGGCCGGTTTAGTGACTATCGCTCGCAGAAGAAAACCCACTAAAAGAAACACATCACAATTCTACAATAACGTGTTGATGATTATGAGAGCGAAAAAAATCTGCCCAAGACGTCTTCATACTGGGCACCCAGCACGAAGTTCTAGTCTCCTCCCTCCGTTATGTGCAAGGACTTGAAGCTGCATTTATCTGCACTAGAACGCAATATATATGTGAAGTAGAAACGAAATGACTTTTCTCCTACCTCCCAAAACCTATATTGCATCCAAGGTGCATGTTTCATCTTTCTTTTCCCTCTTACTTTGGCGACTGTCTGTTTACAAGGGACGCGTTCATCGTTTCAGAGTTTGCCCTGGAACGAGACCTGGCGCTTGCGGCGAGGACGCGATGAAAAAATGCAGCTCTTCAAAGAAGCGAAAAATATATGAGCGGCGTGGGAAGGTCACAGCAGGGGCCCAAAGCCAAACGCCGTGCCTCCACCACTTCTTGCCAACTCACCGCATTGCTCTCGAAGGGAGTGCATTTGCGTAAAAAGGTTGAGGGGGAAAGGGGGGTTGTTCGGTGCTGCTTGCCCCCTGCTGAGTACAGCAGCAAAATCGATCTCAACGATGCGGCTTGCCTAGTCGAGGAACGGGCACCACTGCTTGGAAGGGGGGGGGGGGGGGTGTAGACCGCCATCCCCGTGGAGTGGTACGTTGGAAGAGGCGGTGGCTGGTTGCAGAACGAGAACTGCAGGAGGGACGACCACTCCTCTGTCATGACAAGCGAAGTGTCTCGACTTTCCCCGTGTTCTTCAGGCGTATTTTTACGTATACATATGCATGCTTTCTTGGCGACACTGTGCGCACTGACAGGGTAGAGTACCGCGGCTTCCCTCTCTTCTGTGGATCTTGTACATCTTGATGCAGGTTTTGTGTTCTGTCGGGGATTTTTGTGGTTCATTGTTTACTAACCGCTTTTTTTTTCTACTTTGTCGACACGGAGGGCTCTTTTGGGAGAGTGAGGTCAAGGAAACGAGGAGGGTTGTCTTGAGAGTGTCATGAGAGATGGAACTGTTTCGTCTGTTCGTTCTTTTCCCGCATGTCATGGGAACGCACGGGCACACTTCGAAGCATCGTTGCAGCCTTTTCAAAAGATGGCTCTGCTAGAGTCAACGAAAGCTGTATGTTCTTATATTGTTTCAGGGTTCTTTCGTCTGAGTAAAAATAATATAAGACATTAAATTCTGGAATATCGGTGCTACCGCTATTGCTTTCGGCTATTTGGTGGCAAGATGAGATCAGCATAAGATTCTCCGCATGTTTAGCGCATTTGTACGTTCGACAAGTGTTGAAATGCAACTCCCCCCGCATTTGACTTTATGTTCACTCGCTCTTTTTCTATCTGTCTTTAACGTTAGCAGTCGTTCTTCCAGGTTTTTTACAACACAGAATTCTAATGCTTCTTGAAAGCATGTTTTAAATTATTTTTACCGAAGCTGGCTCCGACAATATTCGTTCAACCAAAAACGACAGCTGAGCACTTCTTCATTGTAGTTCCATGTTGGACCTGGAACTCAGATTATGCATTTTAGGCTTGGGTGTCAGAAAAATAATCTTTTTTTTTTCGGAGTGATATTAATGAATTTATGTATTGCACTAAACTAATGTGTCACCCGCTCACGAGTTCAACGCATTTGTTGGGTTTCTTTGATGAATTACTTGTGCGTAACCAAGAAATAACATTTTCTGCATTATACGCGCTGCAACATCGACGTTGTGGTGTCACTTTTTCTTTCTAGACACGAAAGAGAAACTGTACCCGAGAAAGTTAGTCACCGCTACGGCGCATAACGTTCAGGTTAGAGCACTTCGAGTCAACCTGCTCGAGTTTGGAGCGTGTTCTGCGTTGTATTTCATAACTCATGGTGTTCGCCAACGCGTAGAATCACACAGTCGGTCTCATTTTTCAAGGCAGGCAGACATGTTCAAGCCGGTAAACTTGTATCCTCCGCATTGTCCGGGACGTTTGCGAACTCTCCGTGAGAGAGCAAGCCGAACAACAAATAGTCTTCGCTCCGTGGGCGCCCCAGCGCGGCGTTCCGCGTCGTATGTGACTGCGCTTGCCTGCAGCGACAAGCAGCAAAGAAATATCCGCACCGGCAGCGTGCCGGCAAAGAGGGAAAGCCGTCGCTTCCGATCATTAACGCCGTGTTTCTCTCATGCTTTCCCTCGCGTTCTACGCCAGGCGACGCGCAACTGTCCTTGTCACCCGCCGCACGCAGAACCGCTGAGCGGAAGGCGGCTGTCGCGCCACCTGACGTCGACTTCCACACCGTCGCACCAAATGTGAACGCGCGCTGAGAGTCCAGCTACCGGCCACGAAGTGTCAGGAACATTAGGAAACCGGGGCACGAAAGTTCAAGTGCATAACGCTGTGTAGAAAGGAGGATTAAGGTAAAGCTTAACGGGACAACCACAAGAGCATGCGCGTGTAGACGCATAACTGTAACGTACGGTAGTTCCCTCCATGCGCGTATTTTGTGTCCAATGGTCTTTAGTGGCTCTGTTTACTCGTCCAAACATCAGCAATGACAAATGAAACACGCTTTTTTTTTTTTTGGATGCGTGCGCATTGTGAGAAAATAAATCACTATAGTCACTGTTTCTTGCAAGTGGTTCTTGGTCATAGTGAAGTCCTTGACGAGTCAATGCCTAAGGGCAAGGTTTGAAGTCGAAGCCGTTTTGTGCAGAAGAGAAACTGAGCTACGTAGGCACATTGTTGAACAGGCACATAAAAAATGGCAGCCTTGTAAATGTTGATGACTCAAACAAAGAAGCCAGTGTGAGTTCATGAAGGAAGGTAGGAACAGAAAGGCCGAAGGCAAGGGAGGTTAACGACACACACACAAAGGCAAGTATGCCGCCGCTTTTGGCGGTGGTGTACTTGTCAAAGTGTGTGTGTGGTTACCGCCACAAGCGGCGGTAACCACTTGTCTTTGTTTGACACGTGTTGTTTTGTAAATAGTGTAGTCTACGTTTGTGTGGCTGTATTTGTGATGTGTTCATCATTGTATATATCATAATCATCACCCAGCCCCTAGAGTAGCATGTCAGGCGAAAAGTCAGACAAACATCTCCAGTTTTTCATTAAAATATTTCTCTCTCTCTCTCTCTCCCTCTCCCTAGGCTTCGGTTGGCATCCACACACTGGAGGATAAAATGTGTTTAGATAGAGAAAACGGCCACAAACCTATGAGTGAAACCGGACAAAAACGAAGTCTTCACGGAAGCAAGCGTGTCACGTTTTTTTTGTTCTATGCTTATTATAACGGAGAAAAGAGAGTCCCTCGAAGTAGAGTTCATCTTTCTTTTACGTAAGCAACTGCTAAGTCAGGTTAACTTCGCCTACACCACCTAACCATTGTTTATTACCGTCTTACTCCTCTAAAGAGTCGTTTGTCTTCTCTTAGACTGCGTCGG
>JALIZH010017761.1:0-51504 GCA_030522465.1 Rhipicephalus appendiculatus
TGCGAGGCGTCAAAGAGGAAATTTTCGCAGGCCTCATTCGAAACCCGCCTGCGACACTTGCGTAGTTCCACGATGAAGCCACTGCCATGGAGAGGGCCCTTCAACAGCGTGCCAGGCAGTATAACCGTGATGTCGTGAACTCAAGCGAGGTCACTTCGGTCCCTCTCGGCAATGACATCAGCGCCTTGCGTGAGCTCATCAGGGCTGTTATCAAGGAGGAGCTACAGAAGATGCAGATGACCGCTCCCCCCTGCAGGACAGCTCTCTGTTGCGGAGATGGTGCGCGCCGAGGTACGTCAGGCCGTCCACGTTCCCCCAACATTACGAGGTGCCACAACAGCGGCAGTGCGTCGAAATGAGCTACGCGGAAGCAGTGCGGCGTCCTCCAGCGTGCAGTACTTCCAGCGTGGTGCACCCCACTCAGCAAATGGAGGTAGGCTTCAGTCCTCGCAGTCCAGCGTTCATCGCCGAAGCAAGACCCCCCACTCAGCAAATGGAGGTAGGCTTCAGTCCTCGCAGTCCAGCGTTCATCGCCGAAGCAAGACCCAAGGAAGAGCGATGTCTGGCGCACACCGGACCACAGGCCCCTTTGTTTTCATTGTGGGGAAGCCGGACACATCTATCGAGCATGCCCTTACCGCCGCGTGGGTCTCCGTGGGCTCTCGCCGAATGCCCCTCGTCCGCGACCTGGTGAGCGACCACTAGAAATTGAGAGCTTCATCGCCAATCGCCGCAACGTCGAACAGCGATGGCATGAACCCGTTCGTCGTCGCCTGCTCGTTACAGGTCTCCAAGCCCAGCCTTTTCACGCGGCGCTCCGAGACGCCGCTCGCCCAGTCCTGCAAGTTGGGAAAACTGAGTTCAGCGACCTCCGGAGGTGAGGCCGCTGACGCTGACTGCACAGAAGATCCTCCACTATGACGACATCGACGACAGAAAAGAAACACAGAGACGCAGTCAGATGCGGTACCAAAAGTGGTAACGTCAAACATTACTGTAACTGTCGACGACGAAGAAGTAACCGCGCTAATCGACACCGGAGCAGACACTTCAGTTATGAGCATGGATCTTGCCTGCAAGCTGAAGAAGGTTTCTATGCAGTGGAGTGGGTCACAGATTCGCACGGCAGGAGGCCATCTTATAACTCCGGCGGGAAGATGCACAGTGCGAGTAAGCATTCGCGGGTTTACCTATCTCGGAGATTTCATTATACCGCCGAGTTGCTCGAGGGACCTAATTCTTGGAATGGACTTTCTGCAGGCTAACGGAGCCGTGATTAACTTACAAGAGTCGCAGGTAACGTTTTCCACGGCGCACGCCTTATGCGGCAACACTGACGACAGCTATGTCAATGCTTTGAGGGTTGTCGACGACAACGTCACGTTACCGCCGAAGAGCAGCGTATTGACCCTGGTAGCCTGCGACGTATTCGACGACTATGAAGGCATTGCCGAGGCAAATACAGCTCTGTTGCTCAAACGGAACGTCTGCATAGCACGAGGCCTTGTTCGGCTACAGAATAAACGCTCGCAAGTTCTGCTGACCAACTTCAGCAATGAATTTCAGCATGTTCCTCAAGGCACTGCTGTCGCCTTTCTCAGCGATATCGCCGACTTCTCCGACATTGTCACGTTGGAAGTGACTTCACCAGATGCAACAACTCGTGCTAACCTACGCAGCCGCATTCACGTTAATGCTGACTTGTCAGACTCGCAGAAGGAGCAACTGCTAAGCCTTGTGATGGAATTCTCGGTTTGTTTTTCCACAGCATCGAAGGTCCAACGTACATCCGTTACGAAACACCACATTGTTACGGAGGAGTCAGCGCGGCCTCTTCGCCAAGATCCATACCGCGTGTCCCCAAAGGAAAGAGAGGCGATTAAGCGTCAAGTTCAGGAAATGTTGAATGATGACGTCATACAACCGTCGACAAGTCCGTGGGCGTCGCCTGTGGTACTAGTAAAGAAAAAAGACAACACCCTTCGCTTCTGCGTTGACTACCGACGACTCAACGGAGTCACCAAACGCGATGTTTATCCCTTGCCGCGGATTGATGACGCCTTGGACCGTCTACGCCATGCTCAGTTCTTTACATCATTAGACCTCAATTCAGGGTACTGGCAAATTGAAGTTGATGAGGGCGACCGTGAAAAAAGCCGCGTTCGTGACTCCCGACGGACTTTATGAATTTAAAGTACTGCCTTTTGGTCTCTGTTCCGCTCCCGCCACATTTCAACGAATGATGGACACTGTACTCGCTGGACTGAAATGGCAGACGTGTCTTGTATACCTGGACGACGTCGTTGTGTTTTCAAGCACGTTCGACGAACATCTCGCACGGCTAAAAAGCGTACTCACAACAATGCGCAAGGCAAACCTCACTATCAAGCCCGAAAAGTGCTACTTCGGCTACCAGGAACTCAAGTTTCCTAGGCCATGTGGTGAGCCCTGATGGTGTTCGACCAGACCCAGACAAGCTGGCTGCCGTTGCCGAGTTTCCTCGTCCTGAAGACAAGAAAGCTGTTCAGCGGTTCCTTGGCCTCTGCGCCTACTACCGTCGTTTCGTCGAAGGATTCTCCAAAATAGCAGAACCTCTTACGAGACTAACGCGACAAGATGTCCCCTTCGCGCGGAACGGAAGAGCAACAGTTGGCCTTCATAGAGTTACGCAAGCGACTTCAAACAGCTCCAGTGCTGGCACATTTTGACGACACTGCAGAAACTGAGGTTCACACCGACGCCAGCAATGTAGGCCTCGGAGCCATTCTAGTTCAATGGCAGGACGGCGCAGAACGTGTGATTGCTTACGCGAGCCGCAGTCTCACAAAAGCAGAGGCTAACTACTCTACCACCGAAAAAGAGTGCTTAGCAGTCGTTTGGGCCATCAGCAAGTTTCGACCCTACCTATACGGTCGGCCATTTCGAGCGGTCAGTGACCACCATTCGCTTTGTTGGCTTGCCAATCTCCGAGATCCATCAGGCCGCCTCGCTCGTTGGAGCCTTCGTCTTCAAGAATACGACATAACTGTCGTCTACCGATGCCGGACATAAGCACACCGATGCTGACTGTCTACCCCGTGCTCCTATACCCTCGACATCATCCGACATGGAACAAGATTTGCCAGTTCTCGGCATGGTCGACGTGGTGCGGATGGCTGAGCATCAACGTGAGGACAATGAGCTGCTCCCCTGTCATCCAGTATCTTCACGGAGCTGACGTTGTCGTTCCACGCCCGCGAGTGATAAGCAACACCTCGAAACCCATTACCATCATGCACTACGTTACATTGGCTATTTTATTTTTTTTTTCCGTTTCACGCAACCATCTTTCCACATTGTGCTGTTCTCTTGCATCCCAACCCATCGACCGGGACGGTCGCTTTTGAGATGGGGGGAATTGACGCAAGGTAGGCTGGCAACTGTGCTGGCCAGCCTCTTGTAGGAGGACAACGTAGTTAATCGCTGTGCGCGTGCTTTTGTGTGTTAGCCATTCTCTTAAAGTAAACGCCCCGTGTGGTATCTTCGCCCCTGTGTCTCCTATCACTTATTTGCTAGCTTGGTGACAATATTACGAAGGCTCTAGTTGCAGCTGTATACGAGCTTGTTTTAGTTTAATTAATTGTGGTACTTTTTGTCATTTGTCAAAGATTGTTAATATTTATTTCAGATAAAACGTGGAATTTCTGGGCTGTTTTGAAAAATTGTTACCATACTAGCTAAGGGCTACATTGACAATGGTAGTCTTACTATTCGAAAACTGTTGAAACAGTATTCGATTTGTATTCGTATTTGATTCGGTGTCATCACTATTCGATTCGTATTTGATTTGGATTTAAGATTCACTCTTCGCACACCCCTAGCTTTCTCCATAAGTTTGCGTTCAAGTTACAGAGTGCACGAACGTCACTTCGCTCGCTGCAGCGGCCGCGTTTGCGAAAGGAGCGCGCTGATCAAATTCGAGGGAGGAACATCTGTGCCATTTGTTAGTTTACGCTCGTCCTATGTATTCTCGTGCGTTCGTTTCGTGCGTGCTTCTTTGTGTTTGAGCAGCACGCTTTATGTGTCCAAGCTACGATAGTTGTTATTTCTTCCTAGTCCTGTGAGTGGTCTTATAATGCGCTCTTTCTGCTTGAGCAGTGCGCTGAAAGTTTCGAGCTGCTTTGCGCTCTTCGAGTGAATTTCCTGTTTGTTTTTATCACATTCATTCCTTCGCCCTTGTATCGAAACAATGCACAATAGACGCTCAACTACATCTGTGAAGACACGTTTCACTTTCGTGTTTTACCGATTCCTATGACGGAGGGATCAGCCATATATTTTTTTGACTAGTGACAATCTGCAGCGCCTAAGATTCGAAAGGACAATATTCTAATAATAAACGCAACCTAATCATGTCAGCTCACAGCCCATACAGTATTACGCGTTTCTGGTATCCGCTCTCCAAACTAGCGAAATTAACGAGTGAGCGCGGAGAGTTAAAAATAGCATGCAATATTCTTGTTCTTTTTTTTTTTTTTTTGAACTGAGGTTTTGCACCTTCGTAACTATGAAGGGAGTGTGATCAACGGTCTGAAACGGTAATCCCAAAGGCTTGTGTGTTAAACCTAAAGAAACGAGCTCTTAACCTTTTTTAGCCTGTTTACCTTATGTTCCACGCGTATGAACTTCATGAATATTTCAGCACGCTTATACTGCCTTAAAAATTCATTCAATATTTAGAGTCTAGATATTTAAAAATAGAAAAAGTTGCCATTTCTTTCTTTTCGCACATTCGGGATTGCGTTTCGTTGATCAACAAAGTTAATTGTATTTATGAGTGAATATCGACTCTTGGTGTTTCAAAGAGCTGATTTCGCCGCTTTGGTGCACGCGCGGTATATCTCTCTGCAGTCTGGCAAAACCCAGTCATAGAGGATAAAAGGCGGCTTTCATGTCAGACGCGGCTTTCGGCAGAATTTCTTCCACAGCGTCGGTCCTTTTTCAAAACACGATTACAGAAACATGAGCCGAATTACTTCCACATTAATGAATTACGACAGAACCAATAACAACTCCCCGCATAAATTTCACATCTCCAGTTACGGTGACGTGAAGCAGGCGGAGTAAAAAAGTTTTTTTATGCTCTCTTTTAAAATAGCAACGTTGTTATACAAGACTAAAAGAACGTCAATATTTTCCCTTTATTTTCTTACTGTATTATCGAGAACACGCTGTAAAGAGAGAGAAACGAAAAAACGAACAGACACTCTGTCAGCCTTTACGCTTCGTCGTAATTGGGCGTAAGCGGTTTAACTGCATAATCGGCCGCAAAGCATGGCATATATACGTCGACGTCGGGCTCCTTAATCCTGCGGCTTCAGCCCTAGGTTTGGCGGCACGGACAAAGTTTTCATTTCTTTCTTGTTTTGAAAAGCCCGCCGTGCTTTACTCGGCTCCCCACACATCAAAAGATCCGCGTCTCTCCGCTGTTCTTACACGCGGTGAGCCGAGGGGGGGCGGGATCTATTTTGCACCTGGTGTTGCTTTAAGGGCTTACAAGGAATCATTTCCCCCTCCTCTCTCTTTCTTTTCCCTCCCGCTCGTCGGCAGAATGTCGGGAGAACAAACTAGGGGCAGGGCCACTGCGGTTAACCAGAATAGAATACGGGTGGCTACACCATGATCCACAGTTCTTAAGTCAGTGAGAGGAGGAGGGGCAACCACAGAGCAGGGGAGAGGAGACGTGGCTGAGAACAGAGGGAGAGGAAGAGAGTCGGCTCGCTTGCATCCTCGAAGGACTTTTCGCGCGAGTCTTTTCCGGTGCTCGGCTTCTTCGAGGTCTGAGCTCCTAACGAGCTGTTCTTAGGGACCGTGCGCGCAGTCGCTGATTTGCATCCTGACTCGCGCAGCCATCCCCGCTGTCGGGGCAGCTTCCTTCCTTTTCATTTTTTGCTATCTCTCTCTCCCCTTTTTCTTTTCTCTTTCGCATGAGCTGAGATGGAGCCCTCTCATATAGCAGAGGCTGAAGTTCGCGAGGTCGCGAGACCCACGCTCGCTGCAGCTTGCTTGCTGCGAATAAGGGGCTCTAACTCGGGCTTCTTTACAGCTATTTTGTTTTCTTTTTTTGCGGTGAGCGATAACTTACACGAACGCAGCTCCCGGGTCGGACCCGAAGCCGTGGCCCGTGGTGCTGTCGATGGTGTTGGCAACGGGTTGGTGGTGCGAGGGGTGCGCCTGATGAGCTCGAAATTACGAGCGAGACGCCTAAACTCGGTGCGCCGATCCGATGTGCTTCCCGCCAGGCGCGCCCGGTCGCCTCTTTAGTTTGATGGAGTAACGGAAACTTTTTTTTGTCTCTCTCACTCTCTAATCTTCGCTTTTTTTTTCTTTCTGCATGTGGTGTTACCCCGTGCGAGTTCTGAACCGTGGCTGGCTATTCGCGAAAGCAAAGCGACCCGCCGCCACTCCGGCGTTTGAACGCTATGTTTTCTCTTGGAAGAAACGCCACTAATGTATAATGTGGCCACTTTCGGAGAAAATTGTGTTGCCCGTGTATGTGTGTGTGTGGCACAGAATTCTGTGCGACTATGGGACGTCGGTCAGCTGTTCGCGATTGTCGAACAACATTTGCTTTTTTTAGGGGCGAAGCTCCTCTTAGTCTAACCTTGTCCCGCGTCAGGCGTAACCGGCAGTATCTCGTGATAATGATGACGATGACGCTGATGACCATGAAGAATAAGCGCGTTCCAGACCACCTCCAGTTCCCATCGTGTGCACCGAGGAAGCAGAGCGTCCCGCAGGCGGTGTGGCCATCTATGTCAAGCAGAACACTGTAGTACAATAAGGCCGTCCACTACCACTACAGTCACTAGAGTCATGGCCGAGAGCATAGAGGGGCAGCTTAGCAATGGCTAGGCAGGTGGTGTCTGTCGCCCAGGTTGGCTCCATTCCTTGATCTTGCTTGGATGTGCTTGCGGGGGCTTAGTCCATCCCTCCTTCCCGCGTCCTACACTCCTCCAGGGCATGCGCGTCCCCTCCACCTCTCTCTCCTCTCCAACGCTCACCCCCCTTTCTCTCCTCTAGGAATCCTCTACTGTACGTAGCGGCGCGCGCGTCCCCCCCTCTCTCCTCTCCTACGCTCACCCCCCTTTCTCTCCTCTAGGAATCCTCTACTCTTCGGAGCGGCGTCCGCGTTCCACATACCCACAGCGGATGTGCGTCCTCTCTCTCCTCTACGCTCACCCCCTCTCTCCCCTCTAGGAATCCTCTACGGAGCGGTATAAGAACCCCTATCCCTCCACTTCACCGACCATAAATCCGTTATAATGAAGGAGGACCGGAAGCCACGTCTAGCTACCATTTACGAATAAATAAAATTTCTTTTATATATACACACAGTGTTTGTCACGTCTTTGATGATGTACTGGACGGAAGATTCACGGTTTACCGATGAACCTCCAGAGCTTCGCCCACTCATCATCATTCACTCCGTGGATATGCTGTGATTTTTTTTTCTGTACGCGTTTAATGTTGTTTGCTCAATTTGAAAATGACACAGTGATGTGGCAAGTTCACGCGAAGTTCGGATTGCAAACTGAGATAGTGTGTTGAGACTTTTTGCCTAGACAGAGGGAGAAAAAAGACGTCGTTCTAGAGCCCGCGCTCGCGCGCGCGCGCGTGTTTGTGTGTTCGTGTGTGTGTGCGTGTGTTTGTGTGTGTGTGTGCGTGTTGGTGTGTGTCTGTGTGTGTGTGTGTTTTAGTGCGTGCGTACGTGTGTGCGCGCGGGTAAGCGTCAAGATGTCGTTTGGACAATTTTCGAGAGGTTGGTCTTCTGGCATTCCTAGCGTGATATGCTGCCTACGACAAAATGTATTAAACACCCTCCTGGAAGATGCCCCCGCAGAGGCCCGGAGTTACGGTATCGACGATGCTGCACGGTACTCCGACGGAATGGCGTTCGTTGCAGCCAGTGTCTCGATCCTACAATAATTGTATGCCCTGACGTAGGCCGGACCCCGGCCGAAACGTTGGAACTAATAAATGTTGTCGTACATTCGTCTGCTCAAGCCAATATTTACACGCACGCACGCACACGCACAGACATATATATATATATATATATATATATATATATATATATATATATATATATATATGAAGAAGAAGGTGTCCTTGGATCCAGCAAATGCAATACTTCGAAGTAGAGGACGTGCAAAACGAAAACTTGTTTATTTTTCCAACGTTTCAAATAGCCCGGCCTTCATCAGGGAAATTTCCCTGATGAAGGCCGGGCCCCGGCTGAAACGTTGGAAAAATAAACGAAGTTTTCGTTTTGCACGTCCTCTACTTCTCGAAGTATATATATATATATATATATATATATATATATATATATATATATATATATATATAGGGAAGGAAAGAAGTGTAAATCTAAGGGCTCGTATATATATATCTGTAAGCAAAACCTACCACAAGACTTGATATACAAATGGATGCAGCACAAATACATGGAATGACTGCTGAGCTCTCCGGCAAATCGAATTATATTATTCTAGAATGCGAGAGGTTCAAGTGTGCAAACCGAGCATGATATGGTATTGTTAAAAGTTTTTTAAAGGGATAGCATATTCTGTGCTTGGAAGGCAGGCAGGAATTAGCTTTATTGAAGCGGTCCGTTTTATTTTCAAAGAATAAATGGCATGGCCAAACAGTAAGTAACTGCGCAATAGGAAATCTTGCGCAAAGGCAACAAGTCATTTCCTAAATTCCGGTGCATACAGGGTGGCAGGGCTGGGCAGTATTGCGATGCAAGAGTATAACGATAGTATTGCCATGCGCGTTTCTTGTTTCAGTTTTGCTGTATTCGGTTTACGCCCACGAAGAATGTCAGCGATGCTGAGCGCAAACGACGCCTCATTGTTCGGGAACCTTCGCGATTGTAGTAGATCGTTTTGTTTGGATTGCGCCCTGGACGCGAACAGTCACGCTTATTCTAGAGCTTACGCGACCACCAGTGATAAGGCTGGAAATGTCCATGAGTGATGTATAAAAGACTGCGCGTCCCAACGATGATCAGTTTATCGACGACCGACGCTCTGTTAGCCGATATAAGTGTACAGCTTGCATTGCTTGCTGTAAATTGACTTTCCGTTTCCAGGCCACAAGTTCAGCCAAATAAAGAGTTTCACCTTGAAGAAGCCGACTGCTGGCCTCGTCCCCGTCATGACCCCGTGACAGTATCTTAAAGTCCTTCCTGAGTATCTGTATTTCAGTATCGAGATATGTTTGAAAAATGTATTTGCATTTCTATCAAATGCATGTGGCCGTTACATTATTGACAAGAAGAGCTTGTAACCGAAGACGTCGCTTTTACCGCTTCTATTAATGTAAAAAACAGTACAATCCGCGCACTCAATAGGAGAAGTGGCGCAGCCGTGGAGCGCGGCAATTTGATGAATATGCATGTTTCGAAAGGCAACCATGATCGTGCTGTATTTAATTCGTAATTTTAACGGCAACTCGCGCGGCCTGTATTGTTGGCACCTCGTTCGGCATCTCCCTGTAGTTTCAATTTTGCCTTTTTCGTTAAACGACTCCCAGCTTTCGTTCTACAAGCTCCGCGTCTGTGCCCCGAGGTTTTCGACATTGCCGAAAGCTCCTTGACTTGTGGAAGCACATGGCGGATGGTCTACAGCGTGTACGCTAATGCACGCAGGTGCGTACATGCTTATTTGCGTACATGCATGACGGGCCGAGGTCAACACACTTGGCTAGAACACCGGAACGGCGTGATGAGGACTGCATTCGCGTCGTTTGCCGAGTACATCTAGCCTGAACGAGCCCAAATTAGAGCTTGCATGGCTGCTGAGGATGAATGCTCAAGGGTTGGCTATCTCAAACTATACTTGTTATCGGTATACGCGGCACGGCAACGTTCTGAAACGTTCCGGAGCATATCGTTCCAGCGTTATAGACAAGTGTGTTGACCTCTGTAGGCGTATATATTGGAACAACCAGCATGTAACGATAGTCCACAAACTGCAGTGTCCTTTCGGAACTGTTTTCACACAGGCCTAAGAGCTCCATTATTAGATGACAAAAGTGACATATCTCGAGTTTGAAAGGATGTTTGAGATAAGAAGTGTAAGCTGTAGAAGCTTTGACTAAACCGCGGCCGGTCGTCATTCTTGTCAACCGCTGCGTTACACACAATGAGCGCGAATTTTTTCATGTGGAAACTATGAGTGCGCCTACGGCGGCCTTATTTTGTGGCAAAAACCCACAGTTAACGTTAGACTTTGGCTCCAGTAGGAGTATCCTGTTCGTTTGCGTCGAACCCATATCAGAACAAGAAGCACTCTTATCTCTTTTACGCACTGTTCCAAACGCGGTAATCACACTGTTCTGGAAAAAAATAATTGGGTAGCGTTCCGGTGTATCCATCGGGTCAACGCCTCCCTCAATTTTTTCAATGCCAGTGCAAATGCTCGCTCTCCTATTGGAAGCGTTGGTCCGCCTTATTTCACGTAGTGGTCGTGGTGCTACGCCGCCCTAAATGGCACGGCTGCTTGCGTCACACGTGCGTCTGAGCGCGTTCCAGTGGAGATGCGGTAGACGCGCCGTTCCCTCTCATAGTCACGCGTATGTCTATTCTCCGTAGTGGAGGACTCCGGAAATTTCGAGCAACTGGGGTTCCTTTAATGGGTCCCTGAATTTATAAGGAAACCGTTGCTTAGTATTTTCGCTTCAATAGAAAATGCAACCGCCTTGGCCTCGATCGTATCCATGGCCTTCGGGTTCAGCAGCCGAGCGCTGTAACCGCAATGTTTTAGGCTTGTTGATTTTCAACATAGCTACCACTGCACCCGCCACTACTAAGTGTGTATCGTTAAGTTTACCGTGTAACGTGTGATTGTTTTGAGTCATTTGTGCAACATTGCCGCGCTGTCACCAGTACACTCATGTTCAACATGACGTTTAGTCGTTACTGTTTATCGAAGTCATCTTGTGGCAATAATAACACGATGAATGTGCATACAAGAGGCAGCTCATACTGTGCTTTGCTAAACTCCTGTATTGCCGCGCTATCTCGCTGGAATTCTCCGTTAAACGCCAGTCGACGCTTTCACAACCTCGATTCATTACTACAGCTGCAAATGCCAACGAAAAATCCTTTACATGACGCTACAATACTGTGTCGGCTGTAAGTTAGTGTGGTATTCTCAAACTCCGATAGCTATCGCAATGGTATATGGTGGATTCGCCCACGGGCGATAATTACAAGTGTACCACCGTTACCCCGTAGAGCACGACGCCTTGTATAGGTTTAATAGTGCTTACCAATGAATCAGTCATTCGCTTGATGTACCGAGCAAGGACGACATCGCCTCCCTCGAGAAGGAAACACTCCCTTTGTCGCGGTGTGTCAAGCCTTGCAGAACCCACGAGGTCACGCGGCGCCGTGGAGCTGTGGCTGAATAAATTACGATAGCCCTCGTCTGAAGAGGGCACTCTGCCCCGCTGTCGATGATCGTCCGCGTCGCTCGAGTGGCCATCGAAAATAGCGCGTCGAAGTTCCGGCTCTCTCATTTCCGGTTCCTCCCTGAGCTCCATCAAGGGAACGAGGTTACCGGAACCGTTTATCACCTCTGGTGTGACAAGGAGCAGCACTTAAGGCGTTCCGAAGACCCTGAAATGTTTGTTACAAGACGACGGAAAGACTTACAGAGAAAGTCTGGGCATAAATGGTAAACACAGCAGTATTTGTATGAGTAGTAGCAGTAGTAGTATTGATGATAGTTGTTTTGTTAGTACAATAATCGTAGTAGTAGTAGCAGTAGTTGTAGTAGTAGTAGTAGTAGTAGTTGTAGTAGTAGTAGTAGTAGTAGTAGGAACAGTGGCAGTAACAGCAGCAGTAATAGTTGAAGCAGTAGTAGTCATTTTTGCTGTTGTCGCGGAAGTAGCCGTTGTAGTAGCAGTTGAAGTAAAACCAGTAACAGTTGGGTGGGCCCAGGGTCAACCACCTCTCGGAAAGCGGACGCCGGTCGCGCTGGGCTCTACAGCACTCGCCCTTTGCTTGCGTAGCATCAATGTGCCCAACGTGTCTAGTCATGCGAGGAGGGAGACGCGCGCATGCGTTCAATTCTGACCGACCCCGTCTCAGTGGGCACAGGCGTTCGAGGAACACACTTTGAAATTTACAAGTCGATTTAAACGCTGGAACGCGCATGGCTTCTGTACTATGCGCAAAGCGCGAGAATACGAACGCATGCGAAACGGAGGCAGATTGGTCTTGCGTCTCGCTGGCGATTCGAGGTAAAAAATTAAAAAAGAAAACACGCACACATTCCGTTTGTGTACCATCCCACTCATAGTGTAAAAAAAAAAGACATCGCATAGGCGGTCGAATGACCACTAGCTTTCGCCGAACACACCTTGGAATGCACAAAGTGTCCTTTTGAGCAACCTGATTGTATGACGAGCATAAATGACAAGTGGTAATATGGAAATCATGACATGTCATGTGCAACATGACTTGCATGCCACGCTCATGGCACTCTCGTGGCCGTTTCGCTAGCTTGATATACACCAAATTTGTTATTCTGTGACGTGACTGTATGATGAATATAAATCATAAGTGGTAATAGGGAAATCATGACGTGTCATGTGCAACATGACTTGCATGCCGTGCTCATGGCGCGCTCATGGCCGTTTTACTAGCTTTATATACCTCAAAATTGGAATTGTGAAATGTGACTGTATAGCGAACATAAGTGGCAGATGGTAACATGAAAATCTTGGCATGCATGTAATCTACAATGCCATTTACATGCCACGCCCATGGTGCGCTTCCGTCCAGTTCGCTAGCTTGATATACACCAAAATTGGTATTGCGTGACGTGACTGTACAACGAACATAAATGAGAGGTCCTAGCATATAAATGATGGCATGCATATTATGAACAGCATGATTTGCTCCTTGCTGGCTGCTTCGCGTTACATCGATTCCCACAGTGCGTGGGATCTGCCGGTTTTTTTCGAAAAGGCCTTCCGCGCCATTGAATCTCCGATATTGTGTTCAGTAATGACACGCCATGCGCGGCAACTGATCGACTGCAAAGGGTAGTCCGTGATATAGCGGCACGATACATTACTGCCACTGTTCCGATGTACAGCCGTCATCTTTATGCAAGGGAATACGCGAGCGTGTCGCAAACTGTCTCGTACCACACAAGTGACGTGGCCACAGATGCGGCGCGGTGGTGAAATGTGAAGATAAAAGCATAGAGTGGTGCCGTCCCTTCTATTGCCTGCTCCCTTTATTGAAGTTTTCCTTCTTTATTTATTGCTTCATGTCTTTCTGACAGAAACAATTCGAAGCTTTCATAAAAACAATCATCGTCACAAAACAATCCTTATTCGCCGAAATGTCCCAACTAAAAATGGATATCAAAAAGAAAGCGGACAATAGAGACAAACGCATTCGTAGGTGGTGTAGGTGGTAGAAGTAACGGCACCACTCTCTCCTTTTACTTTTTCACATTTCGCCACTTCGCCGCATGTGCGGTACAAGGCTATCTTCCACGGGCTCCCATGTTCCCTTTCATAAAGATGACGGCTGTGCCTCTATATTAGGCACTTCTGCTCGACTCCGAACAACGCGGGAGCATAGGGCAGAAGCTACGCAGGATAAATCACGATCGCTCGGCGTGAAGTGAGATTGAGAGCTTTGTAAGCCGAAGTGAGCGAACGAGGTCAGATATAACTCCCTTCGAAGGAGAAGACATGGCCGAGACAATATTCCTGCGAAACCAAGATAAAGTGCTGGGCACGTTCGACATGTCACCAACCAACCCAATTATGGCCTTTCTTGGTATCTTCTTCTCGTCTTATAGCGTATACGGAGAGCGTCCCCCCATTCTGTGGCAATGAGATTCGAGGCCCCCGAATTCCCCCAAATTCGGGAAAGCACCCAGACACATGTCATGGAAGACTTGGCTTGCTGGTACGGAAAAATGGAGACAACAGGCCCTCATAGATCAAGCCCAGCGAGTCGCAGAGGTCAGTGCAACCCTCAATTCAGGACCCCACCCGCTGACCGTTCAATACTCTTCATGCAATGAACGCTTATTATTATTACTACTGCTACTGCGGGAACTCGTGTACATGTAATTACAACTTAGAGTTACTGAGTTAACTGCCTTAAAATCGATGTGAACGAAGTCACTGCTGAATAAAGGTTGGTACGAAACAACCTGTCGCAGTTGCGGTTATGTGCTTTAAGACACGCGCATTGGTGGATAATGACCTACCTCGTTATTTTTTACTGAGATTAGTTGTTCTAGTTGTACAGAAGCCTTATGCTTCTGTACAACTAGAACAGAATATAGGTAGGCATGCACGTTTTTTGGGAAAATTTTCAAAGGTCATTGCAGGAAACTGTTTGTTCGACTATAGTGCGAAGACTACTCTTGAAGTGAACATATTAAATGCAAAATCAAACGTTGTTAGCGTAGAAGGTACCTGGCTCGCTTTTTACGTATCTCAGTATTGACCCATATCTAGTCAATCGATGACATACCTACAGTTCCACAGTATGAAGCGTCCATCGCACAATACTTGCAAAGGAATATAGGTGCAAGAATTTCATCGTCATCATTCAAGACAGCTAGTCGTACAAAGAGAGAAAACTGCCTCTTTAAAAAGAACTTCAGAGGTAGTTCTGAGAAGATTGCCTTATGTCTCTTAATTCACAACAGGTGTGAATGTTTTGCGAAAGGCAGCCAATGGAAGAGAACAAATGTTTAAACGTTGAAGAAAGACTATAACCAAGAGGGCCCCTCCTTCTCTACCACTCCAGTTTGAATAGTTGCCCTTTCCTGCTGCTTTGTTTGACTTGGAGGAGAGAGTACGAAACATGCACATGCACTCGCCAAGGTAGAATGTTGCAGCCTTGGAGAAGACAAGTCCACCTGTCTAAACGTTTACTCCAGCGACACCCCATTTTCACAATTTTTTCAACTGTTCTAGCTTCCATCTTTCCCTGAGCTTCGGCCGTTTTTGGAAGAACCAAGAATATTATGGACACAGCTAATGGACTAGCTGTCGACAGCTGCTTTAGTTCAAACGAGAGAGAGAAGGTGAATTAAACTTTACATCCTTCAGGAGACTGTGTACGCCCGGACGTTGGCGGCTACCTCAGTCCAAGTAGCCGAGAGCTTGAGCTGATAGTCTAGCCCTGTTCGCCAGTTGAAGCTGATGCCCTGGACTTGGCTTTGTCAGCTATGCCTCCCCCTGGCCCTCTGTAGATGACTGGGTGGGTGTTTGTGAATTCTCGTCACATTTCCAGATCATGTGGTGGAGTGGGGTTCGGCAACTCTCGAAAATGCTGACAGTTTCTTCCAGGTAGAGCATGTCAAGGACTTGGTTCAAACAGGGGAGCTGTCGCGCTTTTGGAACTACGTAATGTAGCCCTTGGGGGTTGTTTGAAAAAAGCAGGAAAGCATAGAGCGTCTTTCGTTTCAACGTCGGTCGTTCTGTCTGTAATGGGAGAACTTGGGCGGAAAGGAATAAGGTAAAACACTACAGACCACGCTTGGGTGCAGAAAAGCTCCAATGACTTCGAGCGGGCGTTGATAGGTACCGCACCAACGCAATTTGGCCGGTGTTCAGCGGATCCGTATTGCTGGGGCCGCACCTCTTAGTGTGTATATATACGCCCAAGCCCTCTTGGCACGAAAGCTCCTTCTTCGCCGCAGCGATTTTCTCGTTCTCCGTCCGTAGTTTCATCGTGATCGGCCGGGTAATGGGAAGGTCATAACGGACGAAAAGCCTGTCTCGTTTTTTTCCCCTTTCCCTAAAAGGTGCCTATTATGTGGCTTAATGCAACTCGGGGACCGTATACAGAGCAAGAGGAATCGGGGCTATTACCTCGTAGTATCGACAAATACTTCGATCCTCGTGGCCAACTGGTTCGAGTTACAGCCTGTAACGTACTGTGTAATGTGCGCTTCAGTGCCAACTAGACAAAGAAAAAAAGGCCACTGGAGCTCTTGTAGGATGAAGAGCGTTCCTGGAGAAAATGGTTTCACCTTCAGCACTTAGAAGAAACCCCGAAATTTACTGTGCACTTTGTTTCCCTGTCCTCTACAACCTTATACGGTCTGCCTTCCTGTCGCGTTAATAGTTCAGCGATTTCCTTCGGCCGTTTCATGCTTAGTTAGCACTCTATTTATAAGATAACCTAACTAAGCAACATTGGTCGCGATCGGTATGCGTATCCGTTACCAGTTGGTAACACTGAGTTTCTGTGCTTCTGCTTGTGTGCACACCTCGCGTGAGACGATGATGATGGTATGCATAATCTGGCACGTATCTACAACATGAGATTGGACAAGGAGCGGGCGGTATATATAAATTAACTTAATAATATATTAACGCCAAGGGTTCACGGCCAGGATACACGCTTCCCTTTATTAAGCTTTGAAGGAACACTAATTAGAAAGGAAAAAGGTGGGTGCCTGTTGAGAAGTAAATGCGACACGAACGCAGACCCATTACTCTTGATTAACTCCACGTAGTTAGGTTTAGTCATATTGCTTCTGTGTGTTTAGGTCTCGAGCTAAAAGCGTCGCTAACATTAGCCGAACGTTGCCAGCACTAGCCACTGTAAGCCAATAACGTTGATGTGATGCGCGTAAATGTGATAGGAGAACCAGACGCTAATGGTTGCGGTTCATGCACATTCGTGCACTTGTTTCATATGGGGTCCTCCATACAAATCGTTTTCTTTTTACTATCAAAGTATGTATTCACAGTTCTAACTTCAATAATTTTGTGGCAATAGAGTCAATAGTTACTGTACCGTTATTTTTTTCATTTCCCGCCCAAACTCCAGCTTTGTGCAGTACGCAAATGTTACAAATATTGGTTAATTTCTCATATTTTGGCATGTAATGTACAGTAAAGATTACTGAAACAAACCATGTTCAGTCCACTGCACTTTTTGGCGTACGATGTACTTTAGCTGCCAGCGTTCCGAAGGAGAACAACTTTGCAACTTAGGAGAGAGAGAGAGAAGGATAACTGAACTAACTTTTATTCGCACCCGTCGAAAATGACGGTGAAGAAGGCTGTAGCCTGTCTTCCTTCACCGCCCTAACCATCGGTCGAAATCCCTTGTGAGCTGGCGAGGGCCAGGGTGAGACCGACTGCTTTGCCTTGCTCTTCTGCTTCGTGGCTGAGTTGTGTCTCCCAGAGGTCTGCATTCTTATTCGTGTTGTTGTATGAAGGCATTACCATCTGTGGTTCCCACACTCCGTTCCATGCATAGCTGTGAACGATGTGGAGGCTGCTGCTGTTGTTTCTCAGATACTTGGCGCAAACCACCCTGGGGGATCGGCCATGAATCGGACGGCTACGCAAGTTGTAGTTGTTTTTCTCTGAGCACAGCTCATACTCGGTGCAGGCAGTAGGCCAAGTATCCGGTGAATTTTTTTCGTTATTTGCGGCAGGGTATGACTCGTAGATTCTGTAGTTAAATAGTATGTTGATTTGAAAAACCAGTTTTCAGTAAAGAAATATTTACAGCCGGCAGACCAACAAGACGTTCGACTTCTCAACGGCGAACTAAAGATGACTGTGGCTGTATCCCAGAGTAGTGGACGCCATCGATAAATAGTGATAACCAGCTCTGATAATTGTGCCCAGCTGTCGAAGAGGTGGTACTAGTATTATTATTATTTTTTATTTCGGTGCGACGAACTGTGACAAAATAGAAAGTCGACACAAATGGTTTCTTCCTTGTTAAAAAAGGGGCAAAGTAGTTCGGCCAGCAAAATTTAAGACTACGCGCTTCTCATAGTGGTTTTTCGTCGTTGTAAGTGCGAGCAGAGCAAGCGTGTGCGCGTCAGGCATCACGACGCTTCGCATGAAAAACAAAGAAGCGAAAAAAAACCACATGCTAGGAGATACAGAACAACATTTCCGCAGCTGTATAACATAGATGTTAACTTCTAATTTCTTACTCCGCGTTAAGCTGAAAGAAATCACACTGAGGGCGCGAAACAAGAATGAACTGTTTCCCTGTACGAACGCATCAGCTGCAAGAAGTCTGACTAGCCTCCACAGCGTTGACTCCTCTAACTTAGGAACAACAGATGGAAATTCTAGGAATACCCCTTTATCAAGAAACGATGCAGCATCAAAGGTCCGCTCACTCGCACGTGATTTAACACATTCAATGTGGAACACGACTGGTTTGCTGCATACCCGCCTTCACCGACTGGATCCGTCCCTTCAACTACAAATTCCATCCGGACTATCCCGATCCGAAACAACAGTCCTCTGCCGCCTGTGGCTTGGAGTGTCATTCACCAACAACTTTGCTTACCGAATCAAAATGGCAGACAGCGCTGCGTGTGATCACTGTGGCAGCGAGGAAACCATTGCACACGCCCTATGCGATTGTCCTCATTAGAGCTCCCAGAGGCAACAACTTTCGGCAACGTTGGCAAGGCTCGATGACCGGCCGCTTTCCGAGCAGTCAATTTTGGAGTACAGGAACATACTAGCTTCAGACCAGAAAGCGACGAAGGCGCTGCTGAGGTTTCTGCGGTCAACCGGACTTGCCAAACGACTATGACACTCCCGTGCTTGAGTGTGTGCGCGTTTTCTTTCCTTTTTTTTTTTCATCACTTCCTCTTTTCTTTTTCCCTCCTTACCTTTCATCCCCCCCCTTACCCCTTCCCCAGTGCAGGGTAGCAAACCGGAAATTTTCTCCTGGTTAACCTCCCTGCCTTTCACTAAACTTTTTTCTCTCTCTCTCTCTCTAGGAATACCACTTGATAACTCGGGAGTAAAAGATCAACATGTCGCGCATCGAGAAATGTTAAGTTCCATATTCGAAGCCGAGTTTCGTCGGCATTCAGAAGCGGCAAAAGCGAGAGCGAAACTGACAGGGGACACACAATGGATGTTTTTGCAGCGAACTATTCCGCACGAACGGAAGCTCGCGAAATGTGTCGGAGTTCGGCGCATTCTATAGCCCGTCATTTTTCAATCTGCCTTTACGATTGTTGTTCCCTCGCATGTTGCAAAAAAGATTAGAGTGCTTTCTTCTTTTCTTGTCACTTGGAGCATGCGCAGATGCATGACTAAACTAAATGCTATCAAAAGTTCCCCGTCTGTATTATTCTTCGAGGGGATTTGTCGCATCAGGAAAAACATGTATGAGCTTTAAGATGGAAATTTGCGTTGCTGCCACCCTAAAGGTGCATTTGCGTGTGAAGTAGCGATGAGCGGCTCCACAAACAAAACATTCGGGAGCATGCTCCCGAATGTTTTGTTTGTGCAACCGCTCATTGATAGGGCAAGTGCACTTGCCCTATCGCAAAAAAGGGGGGCGAGAGAAGCCTGCCGTGTGCATGCCTGCCCCACTAATTTTCTTTCTTTCTTTTTTATTTGTTTGTTCGTTTCTTTCTTTCTTTATTTCCTTCTTTCTTTCTATCTTTGTTTTTTTTCTTTTTTCCGCAATTATCTCTCCTAATTGTTTTATTCCTTCAAATCGGTCTCGGGCAAACGCAGTGTGACTAAGACGGAGACACATAAAACACAGACGAGCGCCGTCTGAGCGCCGTCCGAGTATGTACCAACTCGCCCAAGTCAAAGTGTTATTGCGTGATTGAACCTTCATCCAGGTGCTTAGCAGCGCAACACTCCACTTGCTGCTGGCAACAATGATGGTCATGCGCTCACATCCAGGCAACAATGAAATGTCGTAACGTCAAATGACAGGTGTGTTGAATAAAAGTTCACGTTGCCATATAAAAAAAGCAAAAAAAAAAAAACGGCCAGCTTCACTTCGCGAACACTGTTTCGACCTCGTTCACGAAGTGTTCCTTCATAAGGTTGTCGTACTTCTATGTTTTTCAGGCCTTCCTTTCGTTTGCGCTTAGCTTCGGCCTCTTTTGTACGAAGATAGCGGTTGGCTCGGCGACGACATGCCTGTTCCCGCGTCAGCTCTGGCTTACGCTCACGTCGGGCGGCTCCTTCCTCGGGAGCTGTCTTGGCCATCATGAATGTGCAAACTCACAAAGAACCAACGCCGTCCTTTGTATTCTGCCCAGACACTCACTGACCTACTTATCGCAAAACGGCTGGATTCCTCCACTAAGACTCGCTCACGCGCTTCTCACTGGTTCACTCTTTCCGCAAGGCCTCACTCTCCTACTTCCTGGCGCGCCTTTCATTGGTTCATTCCTCAAGCTTCACCCTCGCCACTCTCGGCGAGGCGCAGTCCTCGCCTTCCTACGGAACCTCGCTCTCGCCATGCTGCGATGCCACGTGATCAGCGCTACGCCAACGAACAGAAAAGCCGCAACTAAGTACAGGTTCGCTGTTTAAAGGACTGACCACCGACATGCCCACGATCGAGGGAGCATCAATCATTGGAAAACAGCGCACACAATTCGCATGGGACCGGCGCACCTTCGATAGCCGCCGTGCAGTACGCTCGCTTGCGCACAACGCCACCACTGAAATCTGTGAATTATGAAAGAGTTGCCGAAGAAGGAAACAACAGCACATACAGTGTTGTGGGCAATGATTTCATTCAAATGAGATGATCGGAGCCAGGGCACACCTGGTGCCCGCAGGCGACAGCGGTGCGTCGCCTCGGATGATTTGAGCCTGCCCTCTGCGAGCTACGTCGACCGGGAAGTCACGTGAAGCCGTACAGCTCTGAAACGAGTAAAGAAACAAAGCATTAATTTCTGTTGCAAACATGATCGGTGCTACAAAACCAGGGTGGTGATAATGATGATGATTATCTCATAGTCTCTGCTTTTGAGACGTCACCGAGAAAAGTGGCTATGGACATAAGCTGATTGCCAAAATCAGGTTTTATTGCGTCGCCATACCTCTCTGGCTATCTATTTCCTATCATATTTATTTCTTCATACGAGCAGGGCTCGGCTGCTGACCCGAAGGTCGCAGGTTCAATCCAGGCCCAGGCGGTCGCATTTTGATGCAGGCGAAATGCTAGAGGCCCGTGTGCTGTGCGACGTCTGTAGACATCAGGGAACCCCAGATCGTATAAGTATTAGGAGTCCTCCACTACGCCGTGCTTTTGTAATATCATGGTTTTGGCGCGTGAGACCCCTGATCTCATTTTAAGTTGAAGGCCTTAGATGCCACCTCAAACGGGATAATTTACCGTCGGCGTTCCTCGACGTGGCCATCGACACTAGTGATGCAACGCACGTGATGACGTCACCGTATGATGTCATCATGACGTAACAAGCAACCCTAATGTGTGTCGTCATCTTGGGCATAAACGGGCGCACGGTGGGCGCGGGGCGAGAGGGGGAGGGCGCAAAACCAGCCCCATACAGAGACATAACAGGGAGGGGGGGGGGGGACGAGAGGGGGCGCAAAATCAGCCTTATACACTGACATATATAGGGAGGGGGGCGCTGCGAAGAACCTTCGCCCCCCCCCCCCCCCCCCCGAAGGGGGAACCCTGCTCACGCGTTGGTTGGTTGGTTGATCCTTGTTATTCTGGCGCAACCCACAATGGGGGATCGGCCATGAAACGGGCGGTGCCTTGTTATGAAATAAATTAGTTTATATTCTTAAAATGTTTAGTGATAGATTATTTTTGAAATAACTTCTTAGCTTAATTCAGGAAAAAAAAAGAAAGAAAAAAAAAAGATTATTGTTGAAGAATGAAGTGGGATTAGATAACTTTAGCAATCAATTCGTTTTGTCTCCCGTAGGAAATCGCATACAGCATCGCAAACGTTCCTGTGGCTAAAGCCCAGTGTGGTAGCTCCAAAGGAAAGAACCACCGGAAGTGACAAATTTAAACCCATCCTTCGGAGCGGTTCTTCTAGAAGTCTTTTTCTTTGATTTGTAAATAACCTGCATGTATGGGCTTGGGCGAATGCATAAGGGATCCCGTGAGTTCTTGAATATTATCAGTTCGTGCGTATGTTTCTACATTTTAGTTTTAAATACTGTATAACGATTCCGGTTCTATAAACGTGTCCCCTGATTTTTTTGCCTTCATTAGGGCTCTAAACGTCTTTGTCTCCAAACGTCACTACTTCTCGAGTGCAATCGAAATTGAGGCCCTGCGCCTCCGAAAGGCGGCCACCTTTTCCCGGTCTTTCTGCGTGAACATCCAAACATTGCAGTAGTGCGTGCTGAGAAGTTTTTCAACATATTGGATTCACTGACCGAGACGTCTCTCTGGTACAGAGCAATCAGTCTGTGCCTTAAAAAAGACCGCTTAAGAAAATACACTTGTTGCAGTAACGTTTTAATGCCAGCTGTCTACCACTACGTTGTGGGCGAGACAATAAAGATGTAAAAGTCAGTATAGCTGTAAAAATCCTGTAATGCTTTTTCCTATCCGTAAAGGTCCCTGCAAGGCCCCAGGCAAGCTTTGAAAGCCATGCAGCTTTAAACGTCAGTACAGTTTCTGCGCGTATTCCTATAAAAGCCAGTCTCTTCAGTCTCTGAAGCTCTGAGGTGCCCAGTGAGTATCGGCAAGCCCATCGAACTTCGAAAAGCTGCAGGTCTCAGCGTGCCGCTGAGCTGGGAAATCCGTTGAAGCTCCTCGATTTGGCAGCTTTTAGGGCAATCCGATGAAAGGATTCCGGCTCCGAGATTTCTCGATTCGTGTAAACAAGCCTACTTGAAAATCTGCGTATATTTTAAACAAAAGAGCGTGGCATAAAAAAGAAAAATCAGCAGGCGCTGGAGTTGTCGCGTCTGTTGCGCTGATCGCAGGTTTCAACGATAATGTTTTTGAAGTAACGTTTTGGGAGCTTGGTCGCATCTTGTAGTGCGGCGTCTCAACTTCGTTCTTTACAAAGACCTGCAAAACACCATATTGATTTTGCACGGATATGCATACCTGAATGACGAAGAAAGAATAACATTTGTTTTATTTTACACAGGGAATAATGCCCTGTTTGTAAGGCACCTTTCAGGAATTGCACTACTTTGTTCTCGAGCGAGGATTGTTGCTCCTGAATCCGTTATTCAGACTTTGTTCACGCCTGAACGCTCGCGCAGTCCTATGGCGATACCTAAACCTTGCACATTTTGGCGAGCTCATATCGTACCACGCATTCTAACACGCGTGACGTCAGAGAATGCCCGCAGTATGTATTTATTATTCTTTGCAGTGGGTCTGCACTAACCACAGTTTTCCGATCACCTTTAGCCATTATTTGTCACTGTTCTTGTCATAACACACGTACACGTCCCAGTAAAATTCATTCCCATTGTTAGGATAAAAAGAAAGCCAAAAATAAAGTCGTGTGAAATATCTGTACCTGCCGTAGCATACCAGTTTTTAAGCCAATAAATATAGATGAAAATGGGTTTTAAATGCAACCCAAAGCGCTAATTGGGAAGGAAAGCCAATTGCGAAAAAGAAAATGTGGGCAACGGTAACACTTCTGAGTGTTAAGGTGTTGGGTCGACGAGCACAGATACCCCGCGGAGCTTTTTTTTTTTTAATGATTAATGAGATGGAGACGTTTAGGCATAGACATGCCCAATGTGATATGAGGTGAGGAAAGGCAGAAAAGAAAGAATGTGAAGGAGAGAGAGGAAAGAAAGAAAGAGCAAGAATGGATAGACGAGACCGGGTAAGTAATACAGAAAAAAACTGTTAAGGAAACATGTCCTCTACAAGTTCACAACATAAGGCTGAGTCAGTCATCATCTGAGCAGACAGGGCGGCTGCGAGGAGGCAGTAGGCAGTCTCCCAGCAGGCGGCACGGCCAGGTGCGCACAGTCGGCTGGTGCGGAAGGCCTTCGAAGTTACGGTAGAACTCCACGGTGGCAGGAACGCAAGAGCTGTAATGACTTGGCAGGCATCACAGAGTTGCTCAACGCACGACAGCGCGTGGGGGGTGGCACCGCGGGCCTTACCGAGGCCCAAAGGCCCCACCGGAATTGTTCCTGGGTGAGCCCGCAGTACACGGGCCCCGTCTGTACGGTGGTATGTGATGTAGGATGTTATAAGACAGAATACACGCTCTGGCTGTTCACGCGGTATGAAAGTGGAACAGGAAGTATACCGGCTGCCAAAATAACAAAAAATCGCGCACATCTCCCCGTAAGGGAACCCTGAGTATCAGTATGCGAAGCAGCTATGGAGGTTCTGTAAAGTTGCTCTTTATTCATCATCGTAGATGACTTTAAGCTCCGGAGAACGTTTCCCATTGAGTATAACGGCCTTGTGGTCTGTAAAGTATAAAGTTAAGGGATCTTGCTGCAAAGGTTGTAGTCTACAGTTTGAGAAGGTGATGTCTCTGCACGTTCCCCTGATGGTAGTAGCGTTAGCCGCCTGATGCTCATGAAGGGCAAACGAGGAGCGATCAGCCGTGCCTCCAACGGGTTGAGCTCGGGCAGGTGATCCGGTAGCCGGTAGGGCAGGTGATCCCGCTGATTGCTGGGACTTTGCCCGCCACGAACGAATCTTTTCATGTAGAGCAAACGGCGTACTCACTGTGATCATCGTCGTCGGCAAACTCCCGCTACAGAACGGCGATGGCGATGGCGTTGGCGCGGGACAGCTTGTTCTTAAGCTGGCGAACTTTGTCAGATCGCCACAGTGGGTACAGTCCATGTGCTGTGCCGTGATTGCAGAAAGAGAATGTGTGGTCTGGAACGCGCTTATTCTTCAATCAATCAATCAATCTTTATTAGTTGCGTCAGAAATGCAGTACATTGCAGGTGAATATGCAGGAGGAGGTCCCAAGGTTACAAACCGCAGGCAGGACCTCCTATGCTAATACAATGGAAAAACTCAATTACGAACAAGAAATAAACAAGAGCGTGTTTTAAGTGTTTCAAGTAACAAGGAAATTACCGAATCTTCAGGTTAGCACTTAGCAACTTCACGAAATCAATGAGATGCAGCAGTTATACATTGAATAAATACTTTTTTTAATTTTCCCTTAAAAACATGGATGTGCATTAAATTTTTCCAATCATATGATAGTGAATTCCATAACGAGATTGATGAAAAAACAATGCTCATTTTCCCGTAATTAGTGCGAACTTTAGGTAACAAAAGGTTATTAAAAACAGCGAATCTGGTTTTATTGGGATTACAACAGGACAGCAGAAAATATGTCGATGATGAGGGTGCGGTGAAAAACCTTAAAAAACAAAACACACTTATAAACATACAATTCGGAGACGGGTAGTATATCGAGCGAAAAAAAAATAGGATGTGATGGCGTCTGACGCGAAGCGAAAGTTATGAGTCGCACTGCTTGCTTTTGCAGCACCTTTAACGGCCAAATGTGCACTGAATATGAATTACCCCATGATGTAATGCAATAACTGAGATGGCTGTGTATGAATGCATAATACAGTGATTTCAGAGTGTCGATGCTAAAACACATTCGTGACTTGACCAATGCCCTAATACCATATGAAACCTTTTTACAAACAGAATTAATATGTTGGTGAAATTTCAAATATGTGTCAACTATAACTCCTAAAAATGATGTATGATCACTCAAAGGAATGACTACTGAGTTGACAAAGAGGTGGAGAATGACTGGTAATTTTTTGTTCGGTGAATGAAAAAGCATAAAATAAGTTTTGGAAGTATTAATGAATAGTCTATTATTGTCGCACCACTCAACAAGTGAATTAAGGTCAGCTTGAAGTCTGGACACGAGAGTCGCAGAATCCGAGTGATTAGAAAAAACAGTCGTGTCATCAGCGTAAAATAAACATGAAGAATAGTTAAGGCAACGCGGTAAATCATTTATATATATCAAAAATAATAACGGGCCCAAAATCGAACCTTGAGGAACACCTCTGGTAATGGGGGTAGGAATGGATGTAAAATTACTAACCGAGACCACCTGAAACCTATTAAGCAGAAAGCTCTGTAATAATGTTAGTGCGGGGCCGGTTATCCCGTAGTACTGTAATTTACGAAAAAGGATGAAATGGTCAATATTGTCAAACGCTTTAGAAAAGTCGACAAAGATAGAACCGGCGATGTTACCATTATCGATGAATGATCTAATTTTGTCAGTGAAACATGCAATTGCAGTATCAGTGGAAAGACCAGCCCGAAAGCCAAACTGACAACGAGAAAGTATGTTAAATTTGCTTAAATATTTCGATAGCCTTATTTCAATTAGATTTTCCAAAACTTTATCCAGGAAGGGAAGAACGGATATGGGCCTGTAATTTCCGATGCTGAGTGTATCACCTTTTTTAAATACTGGCACTACCTTTGCAACTTTAAATTTATCTGGGAAAACCCCACTTTTGAAACAGCGGTTAAAAATGTGGCTTAAGATAGGGGCAACAAAAGATCTTACAAATTTAATGTGTTTTGAGTGGACGTTGTCTAACCCTGCTCCAGTAGTTTTTAATCCTGAAATAATGGAACAAATTTCGGAAGCACAAGTAGGGAAAAGAAACATCGATTGAGGACTGTGAGAAAACGGAGGTACATAGTCTGAGGAGGGGGCGACAGTAAAGCTAGTATAAAAGCGTCAGCTACATCACTGGCCGCAGAGAGGGTGACGTCGTCGACACGAATAGAGGTCACCTTGCTGCGCGACTGGGTTGAATTTAAAAACTCTTTTATAAGCTGCCACTTTTTCTTTGTGTCATTTCTACAATGCTGCAGTTCTCGTTCATAATAATTTCGTTTACGTTTTTTAAAAGTGTAGCCAATGTGCTGGAGTACGTTTTATAGCGCAACTTTAAGCGCTCATTAAATGGCTGACGTTTCGTCTTTTTATAAGGTTGTCTTTCTTGCGAAGAGATCATCGTCATCAGCGTCATCGTCCGTATAATGGATACCTTGCGTGTGCTGTGCCGTGATGAAGCGTTATCGTCATCGTCAACTACCGGCTACGGCGATAGACAAGCCCCGAGCATAAGATGCTTAGCATCTAAAAGGAAAGACAGTGAGCACGACTAGACGGGGGACGTGTCAGCTAACGTGTGGGATGGCATCGCTCAAAGCGTGCACATCGCGTATCAGAAGCGCCCGATTTTGTGGACAGGTTAGTATGCGGGAGTAATAACCAGCGCGATAGGTCGCTTGCGGTTTGATGAGGTCGGTGAAGGGAGTTGTAATGGCGCAGGCTTGTAGGACATGTGACATGTCCATACAAAACACTCCGCAGGGACAACGGCGTCACCTTATCAAACGGAAACGGGGGAAGTAATGGGGAAAACAGCCGTGACCCACAAGAAGGGTAACCAGTGATGGCGGCGCGGGAAAATATGATGGCAAGACTCTCAAATCTTGCACCCCGCGAAACAGCTCTGTATGAAGGAAGTCCGCCCGCCAACGCACTGTCCACATCGCGAGTAGTTCGTGGTGAAGCTGCTGCCTCGAAACCTTGAAAGGCAAGGGAAGGTGACGGAGGAGGCCAACGCGAGCGGCGCGCTGGGACAGGAAGTCCGCCACCTCGTTGCCAAAATGCCGCCATGACCTGGCACGTGGTACGGGTGGACAGGTGTGGTCCGCGCAATAGAGCGCAGCCGCCGGCGGTTGTCGTTACCGAATTGCGGGGGCAGGCGACAACTTACAAAAGCGACAGACAATCGGTATTAAGTGCCTGAAGGCAGGGATGTCTGATGGCCTCGAGGAAGTCCAACACCTCGGCGGTATACGCAGATGTGACTTAAAGCATCCTGAACCGACCCACATGAAGTACAGAGTGGTCGACGCCGAAAACAATGTACGCCGCCCCTGCCGAAGTGCTGGTGTCAGAGCCATCGGTAAAAATATGGACAGCGCGAGCACAAAGCGCGACACACGCTTAGTGTGGTGAAAGGCGTCGAAATGGCGCGACGGTTGGTAAGGGGGCTGGGCGACAACATCCTTGCGCGGGAGGGCCACCCAAGTCGGACGGAAACGAAGTGATCCAGAGGCCACGTGACGGCGAAGTGTCATCATCAGCCTGACTACGCCCACCGCAGGGCAAAGGCCTCTCCTATGTTCCGCCAATCAACCCGGTCCTGTGCTTTCTGCTGCCACGTTATACCTGCAAACTTCTTAATCTAATCTGCCCACCTAATTTTCTGTCTCCCCCTCACGCGTTTGCCATCTCTTGGAATCCAGTCAGTTACCCTTAATGACAAGCGGTTATCCTGCCTACGTGCTACGTGCCCGGCCCATGTCCATTTCTTCTTCTTGATTTCAACAATGATATCCTTAACCCCCGTTTGTTCCCTGACCCACTCTGCTCTCTTCCTCTTTCATAAGGTTACACCTATCATTTTCCTCTCCATCGCTCGCGGCGTCGTCCTCAATTTAAGTTGAACCTTCTTTGTAAGTCTTCAGGATTCTGCTCCGTAAGTAAGTACCGGTAAGATGCAGCTGTTATATACCTTCCTCTTGAGGTGTAGTGGTACACTACCATTCATGATTTGAAAATGCTTGCCGAATGTGCTCCATCCAATCCTTATTCTTCTAGTTACTTCCCTCTCATGGTTCGGCTCCGCGGTTACTACCGGTCCTAAGTAGACGTATTCCTTGACAACTTCCAATGTCTTGCCATCTATCGCAAAGCGCTGTTCTCTGCCGAGATTGTTCCACATTACTTTAGTTTTATGCATATTAATCTTCAGGCCTACTCTTCTGCTTTCCGTATCCAGTTCCGTAATCCTGAGCTGTAATTCGTCCCCTGAGTTACTCATCAGTGCAATGTCACCAGCGAATTGCAGGTTACTACGATACTCTCCATTAACTCTTATCCCTAACTCTCCCCAATCTAGGGCACTTAAAACCTCCTGTAAACACGCGATGAATTACATTGGAGAGATCATGTCTCCCTGCCTTACACCCTTCTTTATTGGGATTCTGTCACTTTCTTCATGGAGGATTATGGTGGCTGTGGCGAAGTGTAAAGAGTCGGAATGCGGCATTAAGACGCTATAACTCCAAATCGATGGGAGCCGCATGCAGCAGGACGTGCACCGCCGCCGTGTTGATGGTGCGGTAAGCTCCAGTGACGGCCAAAAGAGCGGCCCTCTATATTGTGACCATGGGGGCGTGCAACCGGCTATCTATAAGTCGCCGCCCGGCACCTATCGAGGAGCAGGTTACGTACCGTCGGCTGCAAATGTTTGCGAGATCTTCAATGCGCGACGGTGTGACGGAAAACAGCATTTCTTCGCCACCTACCATCGCACGGCGTGGTGTGGAGGTTATTGGCCATGGCCTCCGGGATTAGCTCCGTCAACAGGCCGTTGCCGGAGCACTTTCTGCTCTTGTGGGAGATATATAGAAGTCTCCGCATACAGAAGTTTTAAGGCGAAAGCCTTTAATGTCTCATACTCACGTCCGTCCGTCCGTCCGTCCGTCCGTCCGTCCGTCCGTCCGTCCGTCCGTGCCTTGGCACGGTGCCAGGTGGCAGCCGGGCGCGCAAACGGACGCCGGTCACGTCGTACACTACAGCGCTCGCGCTTTGCTTGCGTAGCGTCGCTGTGCCCAGCGTGTCCAATGATGCAAGGAGGGAGACGCGCGCATCGCGTTCTTTTCTGACCGACCCCGTCTCCATGGGCACAGGCGTTCGAGGAACACACTTTAGAGTTTACAAAGTATCCGCCAATTTGAGCGCTGTAATGCGGATGGCGTCTGCACGATGCGCAAAGCTCGAGAATACGAACGCATGCGAAACGGAGGCAGATTATTATCGCGTCTCGCTGCGATTCGCGGTAAAAAATTAAAGAAAACACGCACACATTCCGTTTGTGTGTCATCCCACTGAAAGTGGAAAAAAAAAAAAAACATGGCATAGTCCAACGTCTTTACAACCATTCAGTTCCGCAGCTCCGCTCGCGAGCCGGCACAGGCGGCCGACGTGTGAACTTGCGGCGCTGCTGTTCCATTTTGCTTCACTTGCGGTGGCCACCGGGATCGGCGACGCAGCGTCAGCGGTCAATTTCACCCAACCATATAACAGTGTTGCGCCTTGGTGGTTTGCGAAAAGGCCTTGAGAACGTTGATTTGGGCTGTGCAGGCCTTGCTGAAAGTTTCAAAGGCGGCAGTTCTGAGGGTTTGGTTCCTCCCAATGGCGCGTTGCCGAAGCTCATCGTGGAGGCGACGCACCTGCCGCCGCGATCTAGGACGAGCGAGGAATGCGCTTGCGATGCGTTGGGCGTTTCTCCGCGCTCGCTTTCTCCGTACTGCGCGCGTGATTGTTTGCGAACGGTGATCGCTTGGGAAGCAGTTCTTTCGATTTAGTGTATGTGAAATGGACTCACCTGAAGGAGGCCATCTTTATGCGCGTGTTGCAAGAGCGGCTACGAAAGCAACACCGGTCAACACTGCTTAGAATCAGGGTGGGCGCTTGCAAGAAATATGTTGAGATTCTGAACACCCATAACACCAGAATCATGAAGATGGGAACTAACACCACTACAAGTCGCCTAACCGAGTGTAGGGAATACAAGTCAGCTAGCTTCATCAGCCGTGGTTCGGGTTGTACGCCTTTCTCAATAAATCCGAATTAATTCGCTGGAAAATTGACAGCGGTCCTCTGTTTTACGACTTCTTTAGGATGAGCAGTCTAAGTACATCTGCCAGTAGCATTTTCGCTTCCGTAGAAAATGCGACCGCCGGAGTCGTGATCGATCTCGCAACCTTCGGTTCAGCAGCCGAGCACCGTAACCACGGTTCCACCGTGGCAGCTAAACTCATGTTGACAGCAATTGAATGTTCGTGCAAACGAATAGCCAGACGTGTGAGATTGTACCGTTATTATAGGTCAAGTTTGATTACAATCTGACGTTTGTGGAGCATAGCTTGTGAAATGATTGCATGTTGAAACAATCGAGGATATTTAAAAAAGTTTAAATGTCGTAATCTCGGTTGTCAAGGCCGCCGAAAGCTGCGACGACAAGGGCACAAGGGTGTTAGCGGACGATGCGTGAGGCATGATGCAAAATGGAACTGCAGCGCCGCTAGTTCTTGCGTCGGTCGTCGCGTCCACTTCGGAGATCAAGCGTCTATGGGGGAGCGGCGAAACTGACCATGTTCTAGAAACGTTGGCATAGTCAGTCGAATAGCGACAAGCTTTCGCCGAATGTACAAAGTGTCTTCTATTTTTCAAACAGTGTGCTGACTGTAGTCAAAGGCCACTCACTGATGGAATGTACGCTTTCTACATAGAACAAGGTCTCCGTAGGCACTCTGGTTTCCATGTGCAAATGTTTGCACGCATTGTATAACGCCGGGATGGACGCGGATGATGACCAGCCACTGCTGAGTCAAAACTTCTACAGCTTACACTTCTTATCTCAGATGTGCTTTAAAGAGCGCGATATATCACTTTTGTCATCTAATAATGGAGCTCTTAAGCCTAGGTGAAAATAGCTGCGAAAGGAAACGGCAGTTCATGGCAGTCCACTAGAAGCTGGATGTTCCAAGATATATGCGTACAGTCGTCAAAACTCCAGTCTATGCCACTGAAACAGCTTACCTCGGCAGAATCTGGCACATATGGCGCCGCGTATTCCAATAAAAGAAGTTGGGATAGTCCACACTTGAGCGTTAATACCATGGTGTAAGAATAGTTAAGGTGATGACCCTGCGGCCGGCGCCGCGTCCACAATGTGTTCGCCGTCTTGGTTGTTTCCTGTTGGCGGCGACAGGTGGCGCTAAAAATGGTGGCTCTGCTGGTTCTGCTAGAGGACGGACGTGTTTTTCGTGGGCTCCGGAATGACAACGTCAGATAAGTTTTTTTTTTGCATGATTCGAGATTGTTTTTTAGGTTATATGAGTACATAAGCTACTAGATTGAAGCTTAATAGGGCTTACAACTTTGTACTGTTTCTTGTGTGACAGTCGCTTGGGTGTTTTTATTATCTCTTTGTTCGGCCACCACGTGGCTAATAGGTACACATGTGCTTTGAAGTGTAGCATACTTGCGGAGTTTTGTGATACCATTTAGCTTTAAGTGTATCTCATCCGCCGTGTGAACGATCTAGTCATGGTCAAAAAGGGTTCAGGGTGCGGAATGGGATGGAAAATAGAGGTTTGTGCGGATGAGAAGACAGAGGGAGCTGACGCCAAGTGTAAGCAATGCTAGTTAGAGGCGAAAATGGAAATAATTATGGCTGCCCAGAATGAGCTCATGGTAAGAATGGCCGAGCTGGAGAATGCGTTGGCGACAGGGCGGGAAAAAAAGATTGCTATGGGGGAAAGGCTTAAGTCAGCCGAGGAGGGGTTAGCAAAGGCAGTCATGGTGAACAAGGAAGCAAGCGACAGCGGGAACAGCGGGGCATCGACCCCCACAGTGGTAGACGCGAAGGGGGAAACAGGTTTGGAAAAGACAGGTGCAAGGGTCACAGGACCCAGCTTCCGCGAAGTAGTTTTGGGAAGGGGGAGAGGACAAAACAGCAGCAGTGACACGCGCTAGTAACCGAGGCAGTGGCCAGGTGCGGGACAGTCCAGCAGAAAAGTCGGAGCACGTGATAATCGCCGGGGGGCTCGAATTTAGTTAGATGCGCAGAAGCAGTCAAGGAAAGGGTGAGAGGCGACAAACGAGTTTTAATAGCGACGTTCCCGGGACATAGGCTGGGATCAGTGATGAGACAAGCTAGCGCAAAACTCGCAACTAAGCTAATGGACGTAACCTCGTTATAATCGCGGGAGGTCTAAACGACGTCTTGAATGAAGACTCAACCGAACTAGCGACCACATTGGCGAAAGGGGTCGATGACATGCGAGCCATTTCCCCTCAGGTGCAGATAGTGATATGCACAATACCGGAGGTACCGGTGCATGACGGCAACCTGCAAAGAGCGGTTGTCGACGCAAACAAAGAGATATGGCAGATGAGTCGAGAGTAAGGCATCGAGGTAGTGGAAATAAACAGAGAGGTGCACAGGTGGGGTGGTTTTCGAAGAGACGGAATACACTTCGATAGGAGGCTTGGTCATGAGGTGGGTTGGCGACTTGCAGGACGCGCAGTAGCTTTTTTGGGGGGGGCACGCGGGCCCTTCGGTGTCCAGGGTAGCGTGTAATGAGGACAACAACCAGGGGGGACTCCGTGACAGGTAGTATAGCGAAAAACCAGAGAAAAGGTAAAAGAATGGAGAAGGCGCGTGTTGCAATTAGTTGCATTAACATGCAGGGTGGCAGAAAAAAGGCAAAATGGTTAGAGATTGAGGTACAGTTAAACAAGGAACAGATAGGTGTTTATGCGGTTACAGAAACACGCCTTAGAGACTTGGAAGAGCCACCACATATTGACAATTATGTTTGGGAAGGATGTAAAAGGATCACGTCAGAAAGGAGAGGTGGGGGTGTTGAAATGTTAATTCATAGCAGAACAAAATGAGATAGAGTGAAACAAACGTGTTCAGAGCACCTATGGGTTTCCGGCACAGTAGGTGGAAAGAAAACGTGGCTAGGTGTAGCTTACTTGTGGACTGGGAATAACTGCAGAGAAAGGAATCTGGAGATAGTGAAATGTATCAGCACCGATATTAAAGAATTTGGTCATCATGCCGAAATAATCCTTCGAGGGGACATGAACGCTCACATTCATGACCTTGACGGATATTCAGACCCCAATGGAAAGTTATTGCTAGATCTTTGCGAGCAACATAGTCTTGAGATAGTTAACGTGGGGCCTAAGTGTGAGGCGCAGATCACGTGGGAAGTCGGAAACAGGCAATCGAGCATTGATTATTGTCTCATGACAGAAGGAATATTTGACAAACTTAGATGAGAATAGACGAGGAAGGCATTAACAGCTTGGGTAGTGATCATAAACGCATAATATTACAAATGGGACATAAAATTGAAAATAAGAACCTAGAATCAAAGTTCGGCAGCCCGTATCTAAATGACAAATAAATAACAAATATAGCCGCAAGAGTCGAGGAAAAAGTAGACGAACTACCAGGCAAAGACTGGAAGTATAGTGAGCTGCTACATGTAATCACGAAAGAAATGGAAAAAGAGAAGAAAACTATTAGTTGCAAAGGAAAGAGAAAGCCAAAAAGTTGTTGGAACAAAGAAATCCGAGAAGCGATCGAGAAGCGACGTGAGGCATCACGGGAGCACAGACAGGCAAAAAAGGAGAAGCGGCCACAGGGCG
This sequence comes from Rhipicephalus appendiculatus, assembly GCA_030522465.1. NCBI lineage: Eukaryota > Metazoa > Arthropoda > Arachnida > Ixodida > Ixodidae > Rhipicephalus > Rhipicephalus appendiculatus. The sequence continues at coordinate 34,110 of JALIZH010017761.1, forward strand.
AAGTCAACCAAATATGGAAAATATATTTAGAGCAAAAATTCATTCTGCAGAAATTAGTCGAGGCAAAAATTAAAGGTGAAAGTGAACGCTGGATGACAGAGATTCGCGAGAAGAAGAAGGCCGCGCCTAGGATATTTTGGAGCCACCTAAAAGCGCTAGGTAGGAAATCTGTCACAATGCAACAACATATTGTCACGCGCGTTTCTAATTTTCACAGTAGCTGTATTCGGTTTTCGCCCACAAAGACTGTCAGCAATGCTCAGCGCAAACCGCGCCTCTTTGTTCGAGAAGCTTCCCGATTATTGTAGATCGTTTTTTTAAGATTGCACGCAAAACGCTAACACTCGAGCTTATTCCAGAGCTTGCGCGACAGCCAGTGATAAGGCTGGAATATTCGATGCCACACGTACAAATGCCGACGCATTTCACTGCTCGCCAGTTGATCGACGGCCGACGCTCCGTTCGCCGCTATCTGTGCCCGTGTGCAAGCTGTAATCTGACTTTACGTTTCACGGCCACAAGTTCGGCCAAATAAACAGTTTCTTCTTTGACCCGCTGACTGTTGCCTTCGTCGACGTCACGACCACGTGATATCTGGTGGAGGTGCTTCCCGGTCCATGTACCGAACGCCCCCCTCCAGCCGTGAGCCAAGCCCACTCCGTGAAAAGGACATCGACGCCGACGCTGAGCAGCGAACCAGCCGCAGGCAACAAGGGCTACCTCCAGAGTTCGGGCCCCTACCGGATAAGACTCGAAAGTCCAAGGCCACGACCACTACTGCGACAACTATGGCAGCCACTGCACCAACTCCCGGAACGGTCGTGATGCAGCAGCCAAGGGAGCCACCGACTTTCCGTGGATCATCTTTTGAAGACCCGGAGACGTGGCTGGAGACGTACGACCGAGTGGCCAGCCTCAACCACTGGGAAGCTACGTCGCGTCTACTTCTACTTGGAAGACGCGGCAAGAACCTGGTTTGAGAACCGCGAGTCAGCACTTCAAACCTGGGATCTCTTCCGCGGCGCATTCCTGGGCACGTTCACGAGCATCGCCCGCAAGGAAAGGGCCGCTTCTTCGCTGGAGACACGGGTGCAGCTACCAAATGAGAAAGTGGCGATCTTCGTGGAAGAAATGACGCGGCTGTTCCGGCACGCTGACCCCAACATGCCCGAGGAGAAGAAGGTCCGTTTGCTCATGCGAGGGGTCAAGCAAGAACTATTCGCTGGGCTGATGCGGAACCCACCGACGACCGTCCAGGAATTCCTGTCGGAAGCAACAGCGATCGAGAAGACGCTGGAAATGCGAACCCCGCCAGTACAACCGCCCAACGAGTCAAGACAGCCCAGCCGTTTATGCTCTCGACGACTTGCGTGAAACGATCCGAGCGATCGTGCGGGAGGAACTGCGCAAGCTGTTACCCTCACCGCTGCCGCAAGTGGACTCCATCGCAGAGATCGTTCGAGAGGAAATCAAGCAGTCGATGGGCACCTCTGAACCGCCACGGCCCCAGCCGCAAGCCATGAGCTACGTAGCTGCAGCCCGACGCTACGCTCCCGCTCCACGCCCACGTCAAGAGGTCGCACCGCCGCATTTCCGCCGCCAGACAGCGCCGCCACCACCACCGACGCCGTACCGTCCACCCGCCGGGCAGCCCTACGCTCCGAGGAAGACCGACGTTTGGCGCGCTCCTGACAACCGCCCGTTCTGCTACCACTGCGGGGAGGCCGGCCACACGTACCGCCGCTGCTAGTACCGACAGATGGGGCTGCGCGGATTTGCCGTCAACGCGCCGCGTCCGCAGCCAGGGCGAACGGCCTCGCGACATCGACGACTACATCACTGGAACACAGTGGACACCCCGACGACCTTCCCGCTCGCCGTCGCCCGGCCGCTACATGTCACCGCACCGCGGGCAGTACATTGGCCCAAACAGGGGCCGGTCGCCTAGCCCGTATCCGGGAAACTAAGGGCAGCAACCGATGGAGGTGCGGTTGCTGTACGACGAAATGCCGAAGATCCTCCGCGGCCGCCGACGATGACAACTCGACGAAACCCGCAGAACACGACGCGAAGCAGACGAAGCCCTGCCGGCGAAACGTCGCGGACCGACGAAGACGTGACGACGCAACAACGAGGCAGCGCAACAAATCGACGCAGCCGTGACCCGACGCCGCGACCCAACCGCAACGCACGACGACGAACCAGCGACCTCGACGTAATATTCGACGTCCACAACGTCACCGCTCTCGTCGACACTGGAGCCGACTATTCCGTCGTCAGTGGGCCTTTCGCGACGAAGCTGAAGAAAGTGAAGACTGCTTGGCAAGGCCCTGAAATCCGGACCGCTGGCGGTCATCTAATAACGCCGGCCGGTGTTTGCACAGCAAGAGTCACCATCAATAACCGGACTTATCCCGCCAGTTTTCTAATCCTACAACACTGCTCCAGGGATGTGATACTCGGGATGGACTTCCTAAGTCAACATGGCGCCGTGATCGACCTGAGGTCTGAGTCAATCACCCTAACCTCAGAAAACGCACTGCCGCCCCACACCACGCCAGCGACCCATGCTTTAAAATTGATAGATGAGCACGTCACCGTTCGGCCTTTCTCCAGCGTCATCATTTCGGTCGGCAGCGAAGAACCGATAGACTTGGAAGGCGTCATCGAGGGCGACCAGCACCTGCTTTCTAACCGTCAGATTTGCGTCGCAAGAGGCATCGCCGAGCTGCATGATGGCAAAGCTAAAGTAATGCTTACAAATTTCAGCCACGAATACAGGCACCTCAACATTGGTACGACGGTCGCCTTCATGAATGAATTCGTAGACGCCTGCAACGCTTTCACCCTCAGCAACGCCACGGAACCTGCTTCGACGAATCGAGGTCCCCAACCTGTTTTCGACGTGAATCCGAGCCTTCCGAAGAACAAGCAATGCCAGCTCGAAGTCCTGCTCTTGCAATTCAGGGACTGCTTCTCGTCGTCGTCAAGGATCCGACAGACTCCACTCGCTAAACATCGCATTATAACAGAAGAAAGCGCCCGCCCAATCCGCCAAAGCCCGTATCGAGTTTCGACACGTGAACGTGAAGCCGTTAAGAAATAGGTCGACGAAATGCTACGCGACGACATCATTCAGCCGTCCAAGAGTCCATGGGCGTCACCCGTGGTCTTAGTGAAGAAGAAGGACGGAACCCTACGCATCTGCGTCGATTATCGTCGCCTGAACAAAATCACGAAGAAGGACGTGTATCCTCTCCCACGCATAGATGACGCCCTGGATCGACTCCACAACGCGATGTACTTTTCGTCGATGGACCTCAAGACCGGGTATTGGCAAATCGAAGTCGACGAGAGAGACCGAGAGAAGACTGCCTTTATCACACCAGACAGCCTCTTCGAATTCAAGGTCATGCCCTTCGGTCTTTGCTCGGCACCTGCGACGTTCCAACGTGTTATGGACACTGTACTCGCCGGCTTGAAGTGGCAGACCTGCCTTGTGTACTTGGACGACGTCGTTGTGTTTTCTTCGAACTTCGACGAACATCTCCGGCGCCTTGAAGCTGTACTTCAAGTAATCAAGGCCTCCGGACTCACCCTGAAGCCAGAAAAGTGCCGCTTCGCATACGAGGAACGTATTTTCTTGGGTCACGTCATCAGCAAGTCTGGAGTTCGCCCCGACCCACGGAAAACAGCTGCCATCGCTGTCTTCCCGCCGCCCACCGACTAGAAGGCCGTACGCCGATTTCTCGGCTTGTGCGCCTATATAGACGCTTCGTCAAGGAAATTTCACGCATCGCCGAGCCACTAACTCAGCTCACGAAAAACGACGTGGAATTCAAGTGGGAAACGGCGCAAGTCGAAGCATTTCAAGAATTGAAACGACGCCTGCAGACGCCTCCAATACTTGCGCATTTCGACGAACACGCCGACACGGAAATCCACACCGACGCAAGTAGCGTAGGACTCGGCGCCGTTCTTGTCCAGAGAAATGCCGGCGTGGAAAGGGTTATCAGTTATGCTAGCCGGTCGCTATCCAAGGCAGAAGCCAAGTATTCCACAACAGAAAAGGAGGGCCTTGCCATCATCTGGGCAACGTCAAAGTTTCGCCCCTACCTCTACGGCAGGCCCTTCAAAGTTGTGAGCGACCACCACGCCTTGTGTTGGCTAGCTAACCTGAAGGACCCTTCAGGTCGTCTCGCCAGATGGAGTCTGAGACTTCAAGAAGTCGACGTTACCGTCGTTTACAAGTCCGGACGAAAACACTCTGACGCCGACTGCTTGTCTCGCGCCCCCCGTCGACCCGCCGCCGCAGGATGACCAGGAGGATGACGGCTTCCTGGGAACCATAAGTGCCGACGACTTCGCCGAACGACAGCGAGCCGACTCGGAACTCAGGGGCCTTGTGGACTACCTCGAAGGCAAGACCGCCATTGTTCCAAAGGCATTCAAGCGAGGACTCGCGTCGTTTTTCTTGCGAAACGGCATTCTCCTAAAGAAGAACTTCTCGCCACTTCGAGCCAACTACCTTCTCGTAGTGCCCTCAGCCTTGCGACCAGAAGTCCTGCAGGCTCTACACGACGACCCGACGGCTGGACACCTCGGACTTTCCCGCACGCTCGCCAGAGTACAGGAAAAGTACTTCTGGCCGCGTCTTGCCGCCGACGTCACCCGCTACGTAAGGACGTGCCGAGACTGTCAGCGACGGAAGACACCGCCCACAAGACCAGCAGGCTTCCTTCAGCCGATCGAGCCTCCTCGGCGACCGTTCCAGCAGATCGGGATGGACCTCCTGGGGCCGTTCCCAACGTCGACTTGCGGAAATAAATGGATCATCGTAGCTACCGACTACCTCACCCGCTACGCCGAAACAAAGGCCCTGCCTAAAGGCAGTGCCGCCGAGGTAGCCAAGTTCTTCCTTGAGAACATCGTGCTTCGACACGGCGCCCCAGAGGTTCTCATCACCGACAGAGGCACGGCGTTTACGGCTGACCTAACTCAGGCGATCTTGGGATACAGCCACACAAGCCACCGCCGGACCACCGCGTACCACTCACAGACCAACGGCCTCACCGAGCGTCTTAATAAGACCATTGCCGACATGCTGGCCATGTACGTCGATGTCGAACACAAGACGTGGGACGCCATCCTCCCGTACGCGACCTTCGCGTACAACACGGCCATACAAGAAACGACGCAGATGGCGCCATACAAGTTGGTATACGGACGGAGCCCGGCAACGACGCTCGACGCCATGTTGCCAAACGTCACCGACGAAGCAAACATCGACGTCACCGCCTACCTACAGCGCGCCGAAGAAGCCCGACAACTAGCCCGCCTCCGCATCAAGAATCAACAGACGACCGATAGCCGCCGCTACAATCTTCGACGTCGCTTCGTGGAATACCAGCCCGGTGATCGTGTTTGGGTGTGGACGCCGATACGCCGACGCGGACTAAGTGAAAAACTTCTGCGACGCTACTTCGGACCGTAGAGGGTACTTAGACGTCTCGGCACACTCGACTACGAGGTTGTCCCCGACGGCATTACGAACTCTCAACGGCGCCGTGCGCGACCTGAAGTCGTCCATGTCGTGCGCCTCAAGCCGTTTTACGCGCGTTAGTGAACCTGAGGACTCTACTTTTTTCATTGGGCTTTCTTGCTTGTGCTTATTGTTTATTGTGCTTTCTTGATTTATTTATTGTTGCATGCATTCCCCCCCCCCCCCCCCCCCCGTGTTCTGTTTTAAGCATCGGGACGATGCTTTTTCAGAGGGGGGGCATTGTCACGCGCGTTTCTAATTTTCACAGTAGCTGTATTCGGTTTTCGCCCACAAAGACTGTCAGCAATGCTCAGCGCAAACCGCGCCTCTTTGTTCGAGAAGCTTCCCGATTATTGTAGATCGTTTTGTTAAGATTGCACGCAAGACGCGAACACTCGAGCTTATTCCAGAGCTTGCGCGACAGCCAGTGATAAGGCTGGAATATTCGATGCCACACGTATAAATGCCGGCGCATTTCACTGCTCGCCAGTTGATCGACGGCCGACGCTCCGTTCGCCGCTATCTGTGCCCGTGTGCATAGCTGTAATCTGACTTTACGTTTCACGGCCACAAGTTCGGCCAAAAAAACAGTTTCTTCTTTGACCCGCTGACTGTTGCCTTCGTCGACGTCACGACCACGTGACAATATGGTAGATGAAGGAGGAAATCAATTGGAAGGGTATGAAGCGCTAGGTTACATCCGAAAGATAACAGCCGATTTGTTTAAAAAGGTCGCCCAGGGGATTCCCCCGGTGAGTAAAAGTACGCAAAGGAGTGCAACCGACGAAGATGTAGTACTAGAGAACTTCAATTGGAAGAAGACCGAAGGAAAAATTCCTAAGCGCACTACTCCGGGCTTAGATGGGGTTCCCGTCAGCCTCATTAACGAACTAGGACATAACACTAAAGAAGCACTACTGAGAGCCGTAGAAAAGTGCTTACAGGAGAAGTAAATACCAGACAGTTGGCGAAAAAGTAGAATGAACTTAATCTATAAAGGCTGGGGAGAAAAGGATAACATTCGCTCCTATAGACCGCTAACCATTACATCGGTGCTATACAGGTTGGCGATGCAGGCAGTAAAATTAAAAATAGAAGCGTGGGTAGAACAAAATGATATTTAGGGAGAACTTCAGAATGGATTTCGAATCGACAGGTGGTTAGACGATAATCTGTTTGTTCTTACCCAGTGTATAGAAATATCAAAAATAGAAAACAGGCCCTTATACGTAGCTTATCTAGATATCACCGGGACATATGACAACGTTAATCAGGAAATTTGTGGGACATATTGAAGGAAGTGGGCATAGGTGACGACTGTATACAGCTTTTGAGGGAAATATACCGAGAAAATACAGTTTGTGTAGAATGGGAAGGAATAAGCAGCAAGGACAGCGTTGACATTAGCAAGGGGCTGAGACAGGGATGTCCTTTGTCCCCGCTGTTATTCATGCTGTGCATGGTGAGGATGGAAAAAGCGCTAGAAGGTAGCAACATTGGATTTAATTTGTCATACAAACAGGCCGGCGCGATGGTTGAGCAGAAGCTTCCAGGTCTATTTTACGCTGACGATATTGTCTTATTTGCGGACAGTCAAGATGATATACAGCGGCTGGCAGATATATGCGGAAGGGAAGGCGAGGCTCTAGGACTAGGTTTTAGTGCAACAAAATGTGGATTGATGGTATTCAATGATCACGAAGACCCTGCGGTCTTAATACAGGACCAAGAAATACCGAGGGTAAGCGAGTACAAGTACCTCGGAGTGTGGGTAAATGAGGGGGGATAGATATATGGAGGTACAAGAGAAAGCATCGGTAACAAAGGGAAAGAGGAATGCTGCAATCATGAAGCACAGAGCGTTATGGGGATACAATAGGTACGAGGTGCTTCGAGGGCTGTGGAAGGGTGTGATGGTTCCGGGGCTTACATTTGGGAACTCAGTGGTACGCATGAAGTCACAGGTGCAATCAGGAATGGATTTAAATCAAAGGACTGTGGGACGCCTCGCGTTGGGCGCTCACGGGAAGACGACAAATGAGGCTGTAAAGGGTGATATGGGATGGACAGGTTTTGAAGTGAGGGAAGCTCAGAGCAAAATTAGATTTGAAGAGAGGCTGAGGAAAATGATGGACAGTAGATGAGCAGGGAAGGTTTTCAGTTATTTGTATAGAAAAAGCGTCGACACGCAGTGGAGAAAAAGAACTAGGAGGCTCACCAGTAAATATACGGCTAGCAGTGTGGGCGACATGGCAACAAGGAGCATTAAGCGAAAGTCAGAGAGGCGGAGAGGACTTATTGGATGACAGCGATGGAAAAAGAAGCCAAAAGGGAGAGTTGGGCTAGTTGGTTGGGGTTCATATTGAACAGCGCAAAAAACGAGATACAAGGAAGAGACTGCACCACACGAGCGCTGTATCAGCGCTCGTGTTGTGGAGTCTCTTCTTTGTATCTCGTTTTTTGCGCTGTTCAATAGGAAAAGAAGCCGGCTCTCAGTGACAACCGAAAGGGAAAAAAACGAATTAAGGAGGGAGAGGCTTTATGATAATTCATGGGGAAGCGCTTTACTGTTTGAAGCAAGGTCGGGTTGCGTTAGAACGCGTAGCTATAAAGCGAGATTCTGTAACGAAGAAGAACAATGTACATGCTGTGGGGGAACTAAGGAAACGATGGAACATGTACTGATAAAATGTGGCGATATCCACCCAGATATGTGTGGGCACGAGTCTACATGAAGCCTTGGGTTTTAGGGACAACAATGGAAAGCTGAACACGTCCGCGATAGAAATAAGTAACAGACGGTTAGAGTATTGGTGGCAGAAAAGTAGAGATAAAGGACAAAAATGAAGAATGGGGAAAAATAAGGTCATTCTGCCTTAAGAGGCAGAGAGATGGACCGTGAATTTATATTTTTCTTTGCTATAATAACATAGATTTAATCAATGTAGATAAGACATTAGGTCAACATAAAAAGAAAGTTTTTTTTTCGAGCCTGGTGGTAGACATGTCACCGCCCCGTTATAAAGGGGACGCTCATAGCATCCATCCATCCATCCATCACTGGGGAACGGCGCGGATCCGCGCTGAGTAGATCACTGCTATGGAGCCTCGCTTGTTTACCACGTTCGTTATACATATGTACATGGATGTCAATAAATTAATACACTGGGATCTCACAGTGGCAAAATTGATTTTCTAATTGTATATGCAGCTTATTTCACAACAGCGTTTTTGTCATATAAGTGCTCCGACAGCAGCAAAACGTTGGTCTGGAGAGCGGTGGCATATTAACGCGACAGCGTTACAGAGCTTATTTTGCTGAATTTCCAGTGTCGGCGGCGCCGCTGGTGTCGGCGTGAGCGTCTTAGGTTTTGAGCAAGTAGCGTTGGCCGTAAGCGAAAATTCGAGGTAGTTGGAATAAGAATAGCAGCTGGAGGACGTTTCTGGTTTGGCCTCCTTGCGGCAGTCTCCACCGAAAAGCAATGGCATGCACGCTAGCGATTGGGAAGGCGATAGTATTTGTGCGTGCGAGTGCGTGTGTGTATGAGAGTGCGTGCTGGCGCATGTGTGTGTGCGTGTGTGTGTGTGTGTGTGTGTGTGTGTGTGTGTGTGTGTGTGTGTGTGTGCGCGCGTGTGTGTGTGTGTGTGTGTGTGTTCTGTTCACTGGTTAATCTACAACATTTAATGTTTCTTGGTCCTAATAAGCACAGATGAGGCATCTCGAAAAGTGGCATCTGAATTTAAAACAGGAAAGTCGGCAGCACATAGGCCACTCGCACAATCAGTGTGGTGTTGAGAAGCATCCTCTTCTTTACGTGGAGGAGGCCCGTCACTGTTGAAGTCGAAGCGCGGCCTCTTGCGTTGCGTGCCTGTTGATTCAGCATCGCCATGCCCGGGACTCGCTGTTTCTACGCGCAATAAATTTGGCGTACTTTCAGCGGTCGGGTTAGGCACTTCAGAAGCAGTTGAACCTTCTGGCCCCCCCCCTCGCTTACGTGATTCGGCTGTAGAACCTGCTGTTTTCCTGGTTCCTGGCTTCCTGGTTTCTTGCTGCACGGTCAGGTATTTCGGACAGCCCGGGAAAATGCTAGATACAGCATCCGAAGAGAGCACAGGTTTTTTTGGGGGGTGTGCAACATGAAGTTTCCTTATGTTCTGCATGACATATTGCAGAGATCCCTTCTTATCAGAAATGCTTCGCGCACACATGGGAAGTAGGCTCCAAGACTCTGTCGGCTCTCGGAATCGCCCATCGCCACTTATCTAAGCGCTCTGGTTGACGCGGCGCCTTGAAAAGCGACACACGCTCCGTAGAAATCCTATACCACGGCTTGCAATTCGGGAAAACACCTTTTGCCCATTTCCAGGCGCAGCCAGTGACATGGCCGCTAACGGGTACTCGGCGTCGCATGCAGCGTCGAGGTATACGTTCAGTGAATCCCAGAGCACGAATCAGCAAAACAAATGCACTCACAGGGCTCACAGGCACAGGGCAACGCGTTTCTAAATCACAGAACAGCATGCATACAAGGCTTTCAGAAAGATCTTTTGCGCGCGAATATCAGAATGCGCCCCGCGCGAGCCCCCTAGGGCCCTTTATGGGACCCCATACTGTAGCGCCATCTCTACTAACTACTCGTGGCTCAAGGTTATCGGCGAACACACCTGAAATACACGTATCAGACCAATCCTCGACTACGGACATTGCCTGTATACCCCGCACGCGCGCGCGCACACACACACACACACACACACACACACACACACACACACACACACACACACACACACACACACACACACACACACACACACACACACACACACACACACACACACACACACACACACACACACACACACACTTGCGCGCGCGCGCGCAGAACTAACCAGCAAGCTCGACGGCGTTTGCAGGAACGCGCTTAAGGTCATTTTGAACAAATTTAGCCGAACAGATTCACCTACGGAATTGCTTAAGAAGGCTGGATTACTAACCGGTAAAAAAACGAGTGAGACAGACTCGCTAGAGGGAACATTCGAACTTACACACAGTCACCTCAACATAGACAAGCCCCCCTACATAGAGCAAATGGCAGCTATAACTACCCACCAGAAGCACTCTCATATCCTTACCTCTTACAGATTTGCCACAGATACTTTCAAACTCTCATTCTTCCCACTTCCGATCCGAGAATGGAATAAGCTGACCACCTCCATCATGAGTAGCACGTGCTCAGCCACTTTTTCTAAATAGAAATCGAATTGAGAGCCTCGCAATATAACTGCGTTGTTACGTCGTTTGTTTTTGTTCTTCTTTAAGCGAAAAAAATATTGAAGGACACTTTGTACATTACAAAGTGTGTTCGGCGAAAGCGTGTGGCCATTCCACTGATTATGCCATGTCTTTTTTCTTTTACACTCTCAGTGGGATAAGACACAAACCGAATGGGTGCGTATTTTCTTCTTTAATTTTTTACCGCGAATCGCAGCGAAACGCGAGACTCATCTCCCTCCGGCCGCATGCGTTAGTATTTTCTCGCGCTTTGCGCATCGTGCAAACGCCATCCGCGTTCCAGCTCTTAAATTGACGGACCCTTTGTAAATTGGAAAGTGTATTCCGTGAACGCCTGGGTGCATTGAGACTGCGTCCGTCAGAATGATTGCAAACTCTGGGCACAGCGACGCTACGCAAGCGAAGCGCGAGCGCTATAGAGTCCGACGCGACCGGCGTTCTGTCTGCGCATCCCGGCGGCCACCTGGCTCCGTGCCAGAGCTCGGACGGACGGACGGACGGACGGATGGACGGACGGACGGATGAACAGACAGACAGACGGACGGACGGAAGGACGCCGGACGGAGGTCGGACGGACATCGGACGGACGTGAGCATGAGACATTAAAGGCTTTCGTCTTAAAGATTGCACCATCTCCCGCTAAAGGGAACGATGTGTAGATGCGAAGCAGCGGGCGCTAACGCTTACACTAGCGGCGGCGTTGACGCTGGCGCACATCGCAGCGTTGCACAGGAGAGAAACCTGGGGGGGCGCAAAGCACGCAGTGATGGACCGGTGTTTCCTACTGGAACATCCCAATCGCTGCTAATGGGCAACGAGAGACAGAAGACTCGGACTGGAGACAGAGACCTGCAGTCCGCTTTTAGTTAACGCGCACGCTGCGAATTTTTATCGTTCGACAACGCAGAGGAGAAATCTCCCACCGGCACCACCTTGCAGGTCAAGATCCATTGCCATATATACGGGGTGGCCAGTGAACGGTTGTGCAGCGCGAGCAGTCGGTTTTTTCAACCAAGAAACTCGCTAGCAGACGCTGCCTGCGTCGGCGTCGCGAGGCGAGAGAGGGGGAGCGTAGGAGAGGGGATGACGCGCATGCGCAGTGGGGGTGTGGACGCCACGGGCAGGGATGCCTAGAGGAGAGAGGGGGGAGCGTAGGAGAGGAGAAAGGGAGATCGTAGGAAGGGAGAGAGGGAGGGGACGCGCATGCGCAGTGAGGGTGTGGCCTCCGTGGGCAGGGGATGCCTAGGGGAGAGAGAGGTGGAGAGGAGGTTTTTTATTTTTATTTTTTTTAATGGGTTGGCGCATTCGCAGTGGGGGTGTGGATGGACGGACGCCGGACGGACGGGCGGATGGACACCGGACGCCGGACGGACACCGGACGGACGGACACCGGACGGACGTGAGTATGAGACATTAAAGGCTTTCGCCTTAATACCAATATGTTCTGTCGTGAAGAGGAATGCCCAGCGCTGAAGCCGCATGGACAGCTTTGCGCGAGGCACGAGCTGGAGCCATCATCCTGAGTGTCATCGACTCCAGCGCACTGTTTACGCCATCTGACACCTTCGTCCGTCGCAAATGTTCCCCGCTGCCTCTTTCTATTTTGGACATTCTTGATGGCGTCACCAGGCTGCTTGTCCCGAACATGTTCTCATGTCCTCTGACACTGCTTCGGGGAGGATGCGTCGGGCGTGTCCACAGTGTGGACCCTTCTACCATCATTGGCATGCTACCTGGTTCCACCAGTGAACAAGAAGTCTCAGGAGTTACCTGTGACTCCGAGCAGCGGACGACTACGCCTGATGTACTGAGCAGCTCCATCGCCGACACGTTAATCGTTTCTCAACGTGCCCAGCTTCTACGCCTACTCGACAAGTTCCGTTCCTCGTTCGATTGCCAGCAAGCTTCCCTCGGCCGCACGTCAGCTGTAAGCCACCGCATCGACCCGGGTACCAGTGCACCGCATCGACAAAGAGCGTACCGTGCGTCCGCCACAGAACGCCAGGTTATCGACGACCAAGTTGCTGACATGCTCAAGCGCGGCGTCGTCTAGCTTTCGAATAGCCCCTGGACATCTCTAGTTGTTCTTGTTAAGAAGAAGATCGACTCGCTTGTGGGTTGATTAGCGTCGTCTTCACAGGATAACCCGAAAAGCGTTTGCCCTCTACAGAGAATTGACGACGGCTTTGACTGTATTCAATGCGCGGAGTTCTTCTCTTCTATCGTCTTACGGAGCGGCTATTGGCAAGTTCATATGGCACCTGACGACCAACCCGAAATTGCCTTCATCACACCTGATGGCCTTTACGAATTCCGTGTCATGCCTTTCGGTCTTTGCAACGCCCCCCGCAACATTCGAGCGGATGACGGACAACCTTTTGCGGGGTCTTAAGTGGAAAACGTGCCTGTGCTACTTAGATGACGTGGTTATATTTTCACCAGATTTTCCCACGCATCTCTGCAGGCTAGAGGAAGTACTGCCGTGCCTCACTGACGCAGGCCTTCAGCTCAACCTGAAGAAATGCCGCTTCGGCGCAAGTCAACTCACCATCCACGGCCATGTTGTATCCAAAGACGGTAAAATTCCCGACACCGCCAAGCTTCCGGCAGTCGCTGACTTTCCTCGACCTACATCTCTAAAAGAGCTTCGCAGCTTCCTTAGCTTCTGTTCCTATTTCCGCCGCTTCATTCGGAATTTCGCGACCATCAGCGCTCCCTTGAATCAGCTTCTACGGAGCGACTCGAAAATTTTCGCTTGGTCGCCCGCCTGTGACGATGCCTTCAAGGAGCCGCGCCGTCTGCTAACCTCACCATCAATACTGCGTCACTTCGACCTTACTGCTCCGACTGAGATTCACACCGACGCCAGCGGTGTTGTACTCGGCGCCGTGTTCGCGCATCGCAAATCTGGGTTCCACGAGTACGTCGTCGCATACGTAAGCCGTACACTAAATAAGGCCGACAAGATTTTTTCTGTTACGGAGAAGGAATGTCTGGCCATAATTACGGCTCTTGGTGAATTCAGACCTTACCTATATGGCCGTCCCTTCGACGTAGTTACAGATCATCATGCCCTTTGTTGGCTCTCCACGCTGAAGGACCCCGCCGGCCGATTAGCTCGCTGGGCTTTGCGGTTGCAAGATTTCGACATGCGTGTTGTCTATAGGTCTGGCCGCCGCTACAACGACGTCGACGCACTGTCACGCTCGCCTGTGTCAACCGAAGGTGCTGCCTGCCTATCTGCCGTAGACGAAATACTTTCGTTCCCAGCAGGCTGTGACATGGTGTCTGAACAACGCAGGGATGCCTGGATCAGCGCCCTTCTGCGATTCCTTTCCGACCCGTCAACTTTACCTTCAGCTCCTCGAACATTGCGCCGTCAAGCTTCTCACTTTGAGATCCGCGATGGCCTCTTCTATCGCCGGAACTACATGTCTGACGGCCGCAAGTTGTTACTGGTCATAACCGGCCATCTTCGTGCTCAAATATGCTCAGCCTTCTACGCTGACCCACAGTGCGCATACTCGGGCGTCTTCAAAACATACGCCAGACTTTCCTCCAAGTTTTATTGGCGAGGCATGTACAAATTTATGCACAAGTACATTCAGTCATGCCCCCAGTGCCAACGACGCAAAGCTCCTCCTCAGCACGCCTCTGCTCCGCTCCAGCCAATCCCGTGCCCGGCCAGACCCTTCGACCGCATTGGCATTGACCTGTATGGGCCCTTTCTATGCATGGCTTACGGAAACCGCTGGGTAGTCGTCGCGGTCGACCACCTGGCGCGATACGCGGAAACAGCCGCTCTTCCTGCTGCCACAGCCTGCGACATACCATTTTAGGGGCGAAGCTCCTTAAGGCGTAGGCTAGTTTGGCGTCGTCGTCGTCGTCCGTCGTCGTAGCAGCCGCCTCTAGGTCTCAGAATGATCACTAGATGGCGCTGCGGTGCTGCTTAGCTAGTACGTTAATCGTTCGACCACATGCAACCCACAAGTATCCGAGGAACCTGCATCGCTGAATAGAAAACAGTTGCCCAGGTTGACTCCATTCCTTGATCTCGCTTGCATGTCTTTGCGAACTTCCCACTACGCCCCGTCCAAGAACCCCTATCCCTCCACTTCACCGACCATAAAGCCGTTATATTGAAGGCGGAACGGAAGCCACGCTTTATGTAAACGGTAACCACCACGGCTCACGACCAACGAAGAAAACACGGCTCCAGTACGAAAACGGAAAATCACGGCTCACGAATAATTAAAATTTCTTAATATATACACACAGAGTTTGTCACGTCTTTGATGATGTACTGGGCAAGATTCCCAAAAGATTCACGGTTTTTACCGATGAACCTCCGGAGCTTCGCCCACTCATCATCATTCACCCCGTGGATATGCGTCCATTTTTTTTTCATCCTGCGGAACTTTATTCTCCGTCACGGCGCACCACGTGAACTTCTGAGCGATAGGGGATGCGTCTCCCTTTCCGAAGTCGGCAACGCACTCCTTTCCGAATGTCGTGTCGTTCATCGTACTACTACCGCCTACCATCCCCAAACTAATGGGTTGACGGAAAGATTCAACCGCACCCTTGCCGACGTGATCTCCAAGTATGTTGACTCAGATCGCTCTGATTGAGACCTAATTTTGCCCTTTGTGACGTACGGCTACAACATGGCTCCACAAGCGACTACAGGTTTTTCGCCATTTTTCCTCTTATATGGCCGAGAGCCTTCGACCACACTCGATACCATTCTGCCGTAGCGACTCGATTCATCCGAGTCTACGCCCATCTCTGAAGCTGCCCGCCGCGCCGAGGAATGCCGTCAGCTCACCCGCTCGTTCACAACATGGCGACAGAAATCTCGACGTGACGATGACCACCCGTACCCTCACTTTCTTCCGGACTCCCTTGTGTGGCTCTGGCTTCCGGCTGTCCCTACTGGCCTGCCCTCCAAGGTTGTTTCAAAATATCAGGGACCCTACTGTGTTCTTGCGCAGACGTCACTTGTCGATTACATCGTCGAACCACTTACGCCATCAACAGGCCAACAACTTTCGTGGTCGTGAAACCATCCACGTACAGCGCCTCAAGTCCTATTACGATCCGCTCGTACTATATTCTCCGTGAGTCGCCAGGATGGCTCCTTTTCCGACTGGGGTCGAATTGCAGTGAAGAGGAATGCCCAGCGCTGCAGCCGCATCAACAGCTTTGCGCGAGGCACGAGCTGGAGCTGCCTGGCCTGTTTTGCTGCTGCAACACTGCCCACACCCGCCCAGTTATTGCTACTTCCGTTCCGACGCCACTGCCGCTTTTATCCCAGTGTATGCATTATCGTTCGTAGTATAAAAGATGTGTTGGTATGTTTTTCTTTCTTTTTTGTCTGAACTAGTACTAAACCTCTGTCTCACTTTGTCCACCCGTTATAATCCCTGCGGGTTTGACAGTATGCATAATAAATAAATAAATAAATAAATAAATAAATAAATAAATAAATAAATAAATAAATAAATAAATGAAATATTAAATATCCATGGGGCCGTGTCTTGCAACCCTCATGGTCACTAGAGTCTGGCTTCGCTTGCCGTAGAACAAATAGGAGAAATATGTATACGCTTCTAGAAAACTGTTTATTTGTGACGTTTCGATCGGAGACCGATCTTCATCAAGACGAAATTTACCAGGCGCCGGTGCGCTTTTATATCATCGCCCAGTCGAGAGAACGAGAGGGAAAAAAATAAATTAAAAGAAAAGGAAAAAAAGAAAAAAAAAAGAGAGAAGAAGGGTATAAGTGGTCACACGACCACGTGCGCGCACTTCTACATACGCATAGCACCTGCATTTTGGAAAAAAAAATAAAATAAATAATTCCCCTACAATGAAATCGCTCCTCAGACAGCCGAGTGAATGACATCTTGGAACTCCACGGCAAAAAATTGAAAAACACTCTCCATTTTCTTCTCAAACATTCTTGAGCCACAGCCCGGAGATCGTAGGAACGTAGACCCCCTCACTAGGGTTCAGGAGCAACTAAGCAGGGGCGGGAGAGAATACGTGGGACGTGACAGTGGACGAAAGAAATGTACTGTGTTGTGTTCAAGCTCCGGGAAGAGATGAGCCTGAGAAGTGAAACTTCACAATGTACTTCTCCAGCGCCCGTCCCGTTGTTTCTTTCGTTTCTTCTGTCCTCGTCTTGTTGCGCTGTTTTAAATGATGTCAAACCAACTTGCCCAATTATATGTTCTCTTAAACTTCACAATGTACCACTGGAATGTGCTTAACGTGCCCACCTGGACCATCGATGTATATCTACATATTTTTGGTTTGTTCACTTTTTTCTTGAAACATGTGTTCTTCGTATATCTTAGTATGTGCCGGGGGCACCACAGGAATGTACTTAACATGTCCACTTGGTGTTTTCGTTTTTTTTTTTCCTTTTTTTTTCAGAAAACACTTCTTTATGTCTAAGTATGTAGAAGTACGCGCACGTGGTCATGTGACCACTTATCAGTATGGACCCTTCTCTCTTTTCTGGCCACTCGTTTATTTCTCCACCTTTTTTTTTT
>JALIZH010017762.1:0-22119 GCA_030522465.1 Rhipicephalus appendiculatus
GTTTGCAATCATTCTGACCGACGCCGTCTCAATGGACATAGGCGTTCACGGAATACACCTTCGAATTTACAAAGGGCCCGTCAATTTAAGCGCTGGAACGCTATGGCGTTTGCACGATGCACAAAGCGCGAGAAAATACTAACGCATGCGAACGGAGGAAGATTAGTCTCGCGTCTCGCTGCGACTCGCGGTAAAAAAATTAAAAAAGAAAACACGCACACATTCGCTTTGTGTGTTATCCCACTGAGAGTGTAAAAGAAAAAAGACATGGCATAGTCAGTGGAACGGCCACACGCTTTCGCCGAACACACTTTTGAATGTACAAAGTGTCCTTCAATTTTTTAGCTAGCAACGAAGCAACGTTCGGTATTTCCTAAGGTGGCACATAGTACTCTAACTTCCGTATTATTAAACGCGCTCTCACTTGACACTTCTACACGACATCGCAAGTGTGTACAGTTCTAGTACAGTCTCACCTCGCCAAGTAAAGGCGAAGCGCCTTCCTTCACACAAGGCGCCGCTGCGCTTCTTCAACTCTACCCGTGAACCCTCCTCATTTCCACCGCCAAGGAACGCCTTGCAAATGCTCCCTCGACTCCACTAACTCGTTTGCCCAGGAAGGCGTTTGATAACGATATTTCCACATTAGGTTCGCAAACGGCTCTTTCTGCAAGATAGATAAGAGTTTTACAGCAAAGACGCACGACACTGACCAGATGGCGCCGTGGAGCTCTTGTGTGTAGTGTGCCTCGATGCGTGACAAAGCGCGCATCAAGGCACCCTACTTGTGTGCCGCCTCAGCACTGAATGCATCGAACGCTAGGGATGCGAAGAAAATTAAACGCTGGCTGAAAACATCGACGTGCTTAAGTGCACCGTGGTCAAGTGTCTTTCTTGTGGGCACGTTTTTAACGAACGCTTCCTGGATGCATCCGTCATCACCCGTGACCATCCAGTTTCATATAAATTCACTACAGGGAACTCTGGCGCTAGTGTGTAAGGGAGCTGCAACGCAAGGCGCCGCTGCCAGCATGGGTATGATCGGTAGTGCACGGATACTCTAATATTCGTTGTTTTGACTCCGCTTGGCGACCTCTGGCCTGAATCCGATTTAACTCAAAACGAATTTTAGCAAACATTCAGCAGTTACGCTTCACCATCTTGGCCTTTTAGGCTCACCAATCCAAAACAGCTCCCGAAGTGCACAATGGTCCATTTTTTTTATTCGAAACAAAGCCAAATCACAGCAATAAATAAAGTCACAAGTGCGTTCGAAGCCCGCAAGCGCGAAGATTAGGCAAATGCTTGTACTATCCATTATTCCCATGGTGGCTGAACGATCGGAGCGCCTGAGTTCCCTCTAGTAAATATAGTAGGAAATTCTATGCCCGGGACCACGCTCCCCCCCACCTGAGAAAAAAATTCCCAGCATATCCACGGAGTGAATGATGATGAGTGGGTGAAGCTCCGGAGGTTCATCGGTAAACCGTGAATCTTCCGTGAATTCTGCCCAGTACATTATCAACGACGTGAGATCGGGCGCGTTTACACTAAAGGGTCGATGAGAGTCATGGCGACTTGCAGCTCACTTTAATTTTACATGTACGCTGTGAATTTTTTTTATTGTTTTACCACGCACAGGAGTCATCTCACACAGGCACTACCTTGGAGGTCGAAATCCAGTGCCTATATATACGCGGTAGTCAGTGAACGGTTGTGCAGCGCGAGTAGTCGGTTTTTTCAAACAAAGAACTCGCTAGCAGACGCTGCCTGCGTCGGCGTCGCGAGGCGAGAGAGGGGGGAGACCGTAGGAGAGAGGGGGAAGCGTAGGAGAGGAGCTGCACCACCAACGCCATCTAGCGTACCTTCACCCAACCGCCATATTGTACGCATGTCTATGGGACAGCGCCCTCTCGGAAACGAGACGAGAAATGGAATGCGTACAGCGCCATCTAGTGTATCGTCACCCAACTGCAGTTTGCATACATCTCTATGGGACAGCGCCCTCTATTGTACGATAAGGGAACACTACGGGGTACAGAGGACGGTTGACAACGCCGCTCGAAAACCGGCCAGGTCTCGCCATGAGGAGCGTCGCTCCTAAAAAAATACATATGTGCCCTGGTAGGTCCGATTTTACTGCGTCTACTCACTTGTCTGTGTGTTCTGCACTACTGTGGGATCTCGTACACTATATCTCGCGCCAGCTTTCTGTGGCAGCACAGCCAAAGCTACGTGGGCGGAGCTTCTGCGCATGTGTTAATACGCAAGTATTCCGTTTGTGGGCGATTTCGGTTTCGGTTTCGGAAGCGCATCCAACATATACGTTTTCACACGAACATCCAAGGTTTATGATGTTATTTTTGAAATAGTGTATTAAAAGATAGGTTATATGTAGCTTTAATCGAAAGCTATGACAAGCCTTGAGATACTTATGAACGCAGCAGTGAAGGAAAAATACGTGGAATCATTGCCGTGTTCTTCTGCGAATTCGAGCATAGCTAATCTGCCAGCGGCTCAAGCCCGCGTGTAAAGTGAGCAACATACTTTAATGCTTGCATGCGAAACGCTCTTGATACCATTGATGACCGCAGGTGCCGTGGTCGAACGTAGCCTGATGACTAACGGGAAGGATGACTGGTAATCCACCAGAAGGGCGACGTCTTGGCCGTTAAGATGAAAAAAACATTCTTGATCCCTCCGTCATAGGAATCGGTATAACACAAAAGTGAAACTTGTCCTTACAGAAGTAGTAGAATGTTTACTGTACATTGATATAAGAGGCCTTGCCCAATGTATATTGGTGTCTGACAGTTATAGCACCGTTAATGTGGGTGCATCTACGTTGACGCTTGGTGGTACACCTGTATCTGGACGACTAACGTCCATGAACAATGATTAAACAAACGCTTCTGGTCATAGATGCTTATGGTAGCTGTACGGTGAGGCGGAATCAGAGAAAATGGTGGGAGAGCCAGAGGAGCGTCACTGATTGGACGCCGAACTTGGGCAAAGGCCGCCTACTCGCGGCATGTTAGGGTTATTGAGCACCACTGCCCGACCAGAGGGTAACCCAACGCAACGCGCGTCGTGTCTTCCTCGTTGCCCGGCTGCGGATTTTCGCGGGGCGAGCGTAACTTGGGAACGCGGAGTTACGGCCACGCCGCGCAGAGATATTTTGGTATGGATGGATGCTATGAGCGAGGGCGACGCTGGGCGTAAGGTCGCCACCTGGCAGTGTGTTAACGCGTCGACAAAACTGCACTTTTCCGATTCGAAGCGCGCCGAATGGGACGGACGCGCAGAAACGACGCTTTGAAGGAACTAATCGTGGACTGCACGGTCATGATGCATTGCTTCACTTCAGGAGGTGCACTGCGAGAGGACAGTGGTAGATATAAAAGGCACGTTTGTAAAGCCTACAGGGTACGTGGCTGTGGCTCAGTGGACAGCGTGCCCGGCATCCCTTGTCGCGGACCAAGAAGTCGTAGGTTCGACTCCCGTTGATGGAACTTTTGTCTTCTGATCATGTGTACTTTTTCTACGTCATTTCCGTGACGGAAATACGTCACTGAAGTCTTGGTGGACCCCGGCATAAAACACTTTCGTGTTAGAAAGATTGATGCCCACCTCTTCCCATGGCCGACTTGGAGTGGTTGAGGGCAGCATGGGTTCCGAGCGCTGCACCCCGGTTTCGGCGCACGTGGGGCAGTTGTACACCAGTGTTTCCATCTGGTTGCTGATGCCCGGCCACCACACCGCCTCCCGAGCTAAAGCTTCGCATCGGTTGATGCCTTGATGCCCGTCATGGAGAAGCTCGAGCATGTGGTGCTGAAGGGCAGAAGGCACGAGGATGCGGGACCCCTTGAGAAGCAGGCTCCGCAGACGCTGAGGTCCCATTGGTACTGCCAGTACCTCTTCACAAGGAGAGGCAAGTGGGACTGCCGAGGCCAGCAGTTCACGCAGTACTGAAGGAGCAGATTGCACTCGCCGTCGTTGGCTTGGGCCTGGCGCAGGTGCTCGAGCTGCGACAAGACGGTCTGGGAAGGAGCGGACGACCTCTTGGGCGAAGAGCTCTGCTTAATTCACCCAGTTGGATGAAGGACAATCCAACGGTGCACGCGAAAGCGTATCCGCAGTTGCTAACACGTTCCCTTGTACGTACAGTACTTAGTACTGGAAACGCATCAGCTTCAAGCGAAACGCTGGATCAGGTTGCAGTAGGTCAACATCCATAGAACCCAAGAACGCCACTAGCGGTTGATGGTCCGTCTCAAGGAAGAACTGAAGTCCACGGACGTATTCATCGAAAATTTGTACCACCCCGCTAGCCGCCAAAGCTTCCTTTTCTGTTTGGCTGCACCGGCGTTCAGTGGGTTTGAGGGAGCGTGATGCGAAAGCAACAGCTCGACGCTCACCGGACGGCTGTTCTTGAAGAAGTACTGACCCGAGACCATCGGAGCTGACGTCAGCTGAGATGGTGGTCTTGTACGTGGTGTTGTAGCGAGCGACGCAGAGGTCTGAGCACAGTAGCTTCTTCAGTTCGGAGAAGGCAGATTGCTGCGCCGGGCCCAAAGTCCAGGCAGAGTTCTTGAGCAGCAATGCTCGGATCGGCGCAGTCACATCGGAAACGTGGGGCAAGAAGCGCCCTATGTGGTTCACGACGCCCAGCAGACTACGGACCCCTGTGACATCTTCGAGTGGATGCATGGCTCGGATCGCCTCAACCTTGGCTGGGTCTGAAGCAATGCCTTCCGCGCTGACCACGACACAAGAAACTTGACACTAGAAGTCGCAAACGAGCACTTCTCGCGGTTGAGCGTGACTCCTGCCTTTGCTAGTCGGTCTATGACTTGGAGACGGCGGTCATGCTCGGAGCATGTCTTCCCAAATACGAGAATGTCGTCAATCATGTCCACCACACCCGCTAGGCCTTCTGGGATTCGGGAGATCTGCCTCTGGAAGTACTCCGGTGCAAACGTGATCGCAAACGGCAGCCGGAGGAAACAATAACGTCCAAACGGGGTTATAAACGTGGTCAATTCTTGGGACTCGGGAGACGGCTTGACCTAGTGGAAGCTTGACCTAGTGGAGTCTATCTTGGAGAAAACTGTAGCCTCTCCAAGCAATCGGAGGCATTGTTGCACTTTAGGGAGCACATGACGCTCTCGAAAAATCACTTTATTTAGGCGAGTCTAGTCCACACACAGCTGATAGCCACCCGAGACCTTAGGTACGACAAACAGTACAGCACACCAGTCAGCGGGTGTGTCCACACGACGAATCACTCCCTGCGCTTCTAGCTTGTCTAGCTCAGTCTTGACGACGTCGCGGAGAGGGAGTGGAATGCGCCGGGGTACCCTCAACGAGGAAGGCGTAGCACTGGGTTGCAGCCTGATAGTGTAGGCTTCGGGGAGCGTTCCAAGTCCTCGGAAGAGACTGATACCGAGACACGTCACCCGAGGGCTGTGAAGTCCTCACGACTTTCTCGACAAAGGTGCACGCGCCCAAGGCTTTGATTGCCGGGAAGCCTAGCAGCGGGACCGTCTTGGTTGCTAGGACGTAGAGAAGCTGCTTGGTTTACTTTCTGTGCCACGGACAGCGTAGCGACGTAGGTGCCTATGACCGGCAGGATGTCGTTGCCTGGGCCATTAGCTCGCTCTTGGGGTCTTGAAGCTTTGAGGGGACGCCCGAAAACGTACTGGGTACAACCGAAACTTCGGCGCCGGAGTCCACTTTGAAGGAAAGTGGGCGCCCATGAACGAGTATATCGACAAACTTCGCGTTAGGGTATTCTCCCGCAACTGCAGGCAACTCGATGGAGCTGGCCGAAGGCTTCTGTGTAGGGCTTCCCGTTTGCAAGCTTTTTTTTTGCGGCACACGTTCTTGAAATGGCAATTCGTGTGGCAAAAGTTGCAGGATGCTCTGCGAGCCGGACAGTCGGGGCGAGGGTGTGACACTCACCCGCAGAATGGACAAAGCTGTGGCGTTGTCTTATCAGCTGGTGCTTGCTTTCCCTTGCGAAGGCGAGCGGCGTCGACGGTGAACGACGATGCCTCAGCCGAGTCACGAGGTCTGCGCTCGTTATCTGCGTCTTCGTGCTGTCGAACGTATGTCAGCGCTTCTTGCAACGTCCCTTTTCGGGTTCCGACAAAGCCTGTCCGAGAGCTCGCGGTCCAGCAAGCCCACGAGAAAACGGTCTCGGACGAGTCGTTCTTCGACGTCGGGTGACGGATAGTTGCAGGACTTGACCATTGTCCGGAGCGCAGTAAAAAAAAAATTGCATTTCCTCGAAGTGAATCATGACGTGTGGGCGAAGCACTGGGGATTGTTCTTACCGTAAATCACCCGTGACATTGGCCCACTCGCGTATGTAAATGAGTGACAACGCCTGTGTACAGTATATACAATGTGTTTTTGCCGTTTAGCCGCCGCTTCCTGCGTCCTGAACCCCGGGGTAGCAGCTTGTTGTCGGCGTTGCCGTTTTGCCTTTCGCGGGCAAGAGCGCGTTCACGATCGTTTTCATCCATGGCAGAAAGAGAATGTGTGGTCTGGAACGCCCTTATTATTCATCGTCATCACCGTCATTATCATCGTTATGACGTATAGTGGGAACATTCCATGTGCTGTGCCGTGATGGCAGGAAGAGAATGTGTGGTCTGGAACATGCTTATTCTTCATCGTCATCAGCGTCATCGTCATCCTCATGGCGTATAATGGTTACCTTGCATGTGCTGTGCAATGATGACATCGTCATCGTCATCGCACTAGCCTGGTTACACGGGGGGACACCGGGGGAGTGATGTACACCCGCCCATTTTTTTAAACCTGAACGCGTGAGCATCGACCACCGAGTCAATAAGCGCCGATTCCCGACGTCCCGGTGTCCGGTTCCCGGAACAGCCTAGCAGACGGCATCTGGGCAGGACTGTTCTTCACGCATGCGCGTCTATTGTCGTTCATTTCGCCTCCGTGCATCGTTATACGGCGCTTTTCGACGTGGCAGTCGACGCTCGCGTGTTCAGGTTAAAACGATGGTCGGCTGTACAAGCCTCGACCTTAAGCAGCTTCGCCCATAAAAATGCGTCGGCCGTTTCACCTTGTTGCTGCATACGTCGGTGGAAGCGCGCTGGCTCGTACAGCTCATTCGGCGGGTGAACGAAGTGGTCGGTGAACGTCTTCTTCACGGCGGCGACGTCCTTCATATCTGCCTCGCTAGCATGGTCGACGCGAGGACAACCCTGGCTTGCGGGCCCATAGAGTACAGCATAGAGCGCACTTCTACCTCTGCCGGAGAGGCGTAAAGTCCGGTAGCGAACGAGAAGTCCTCGAACTGCAGCAGCCATGTAGGCCAGGAGCTGGGGATGTCGAAGTGAAACGGCGACGGTGGACGCAGCTGGGCCATGCCTTGCAGAAACGGAGTGGCCGACGTCCAGGCGGACCCCTAACCCCGGTAGTCGTCATGGTGGAGCATCGGCCGCGGCGGCGGTGCCGTGTCACGAGGATGCAAGCATGGGATCCTGGTAGCGAAGCTTCTATAGAAGCCCATACGTTCAGAAAATGGCGGCTCATCAGTTGCTCATGGGCCTTAGCGCCATCTATGTGAGGATGGAACACTTCTGGCGGAACAAAAAATAAAGCGGATGTGACGTAATAGCCGGTAAACAAGTAACGTCATTTTGTTGGCACTAGCGCGAAATTTTATCTCAAATTAGTTTTCGTAGGCCCCTGATCGCTAAGGACTCGCACTAAGGCGATCGCCGGTGAGTCCACTACGAGTGCGCTTCAAGTCAACGCCAGTTAAACTAATATTGACTCATTGCAAGATAGCGATGTTTAAGTGTACTACCGTTCGATTCGCCTCGCTTTCACTACGAAACTTAGGGCCAAACAACGAAACGTTCCTTTCCTCAGTAAGGAAGCCTTCATTTTGGTGAGGCCGCCTTCTGTCACTCTGAAAGCTTCCTCACTGAGGAGCCCTCGGTGAAGGGTTCCTTGGCGCTTCCTCAGCTTAAGGTTGCTTTGGGTCTACCTTCGTGCGCCCTTGGGTCCGCTCCTGGCCCTGAACGAGCGCTTCACCTCACAGCTAGCTCACGTGATGAGCGAGCCCACGCGATGCTTGTTTCCGAGGCAACCCTCCCACCCCACCTCTGCGGGGAGAAGGGTGTTTTCGCAGGCATGTCTGACTCGTGAAGCGCGTTTAGACTGACAGCGTTTAAAGAGCCGGGCGTTTCAGTGTTGCTAGACCGCACCACGTTTTGCGCTCGACTACGGTCTTTTCACATTTAGTAATCGCAGTGGGAAGAAAGCGTACACGCGTCTCTATATTAACACTACAATTTGGAAGTGATGTGGTTACCCAACTTTTTTTTACAGAATAAACGCTTGTGAGCAAAGCTTATATTCGATAATCTCGAACGCAGGAGCGCGGCAACCATTCCTCCCGCGAGGACGGGCGAAGGGAGCTTTCAGATTACGGTTGCTTCCTCCGTCGGTACTTGGCTGTAAGGAGGCCTCACGTAAGGTGACGACGCGGTCGCAGGAAAGGAACGTTTCGTTGTTTGGCCCTTATTCTTGCAAGTCTTATTCGGCGTTCATGGCATCTTCCTCAGGTGGTATAAACCAAGCAGCAGTGCACATTGCATATTTGCAGCGCTACTTATTTGCTTCGCGCATACGCAGGTTCTTTAGTGTTCCCATTGCTTGTGTTCTTCAGTTCTAACAAGAAGGAATGACGCCTAGTCACTCCAAAATTATGACACCTAAGTTTTATTGAAGGGTCACAAAAACTGAATTTTATTACACTGCACACAATGAGCACCAAATGAGTAAGCTCTAAAAATGTGCGGACACTGCATGCGCTTTGTTTTCCCTTATGCTCCGATAAATTGCCGTTACGTATGCGAATGCAGGTATGCGAACTGTAGCGCGATAGATAACTTAGCGATCTGCACACCGATAACACGAATAATAGTAGGCACTGCGTGTACAAGAATGAAACAGGGCCACATGAATACTGATGCACGAAAGTACAGCGAGCTCAGTCCTCCAAACCGTTGCCCTTGTTTCTTATCTAGAAGACATGGGTCGCCAGGCATACGTGTTGCTACTGCATCCTTGCACAGCACATCATTTCCGCAGGTACCGAGGCAAGCACTCGGCATTAAATGTTATCCGCATCGTCCATCTGCCCGTTGGACACTGTGCTCAAGACGTTCACCAACGATGAAACGCATGTCACAACTTCGCGCACAGCACAACCTAAATTTTCGCCACAATACTTCAGAGAACGCAAGCAAGTGCAAAACACTAAAACACGTGGGGGGGGGGGGGGGTGTCATCACAGACGAATTTTACGAGCGCGCCTTTACATGCAGCCCAAGGGCTGTACTGAGTATAGAGCTAATAATTGCGTGCGCAGAGGGCGCACGCCATTTGCCATTTGTAAAATGTCATTTGTAAAACATAACGATTGCTTCGCCTTTGCGTAAAACTTGGTTTTTCACTATTAGTGTTTCTTCCCTCCAAACATAGTCGCGCTTCAATCGCAGCTTCCATAAATCCCCATGCTTGACGTCGCTGGCAGTAGCTTCTGAACCGCTTTTCGCCCGATGCTTCGCGAACTATTTCTATAAGCCTTGTGGGATGAGCGAAGATGTATCCCGCTCACTTCTGACACCATGTCAAGCGCATCGGGCGATTGAGTGGCACGACAGCCGGGTCTGCGGGCGGACAAGTGTTTATTGGCAGCTCTTATTATAGAAACCCGTAATGCAGCACTACCATCCGGCGGTACTGTTGTACACTACATCAACACAGTGCAGCCATCTAGTGGTACTGCCATATACTACATTCATCTGCTTAGTTTCTTTCATTCGGCATGGGTCCGTTTACCGTTGTGTATATTTGTGGTAATGTCTACGTGTGTATTGTGCTTGTTACCCAGCTCTCGCGATGGTGGCTAACGAACTACATTAGTGATAGCAAAACGCACAGCCGCTCGAACGAACGATTTCTCGCTTTGTAAACCTTCGTGCTGCTGACAGCTTTATTATCATCGATGCAGCTAAAGAAAGCACGCAGCTGCTATTGAAGTTTATTCTGGTGCCGCGTGACGGCGGAGGAACGTTACACATGCCGTAGGGCGTTCATATCAGACTGTAACGGATGGTTGTGAATAGCAATTGTTTGTCTTTTCTCGGCTATCATGGTAGCCGTGTTTTAAAGTAGTTTTTTTAGCAACATACGTTTTCCGTTAGCAACGACTGATGTGTGTTCGTTTTCTACTTAACAGTGTTTTTGGACATCTCTTATGCTTTATGCAAAGTTGTAACCTTCCGAGAATGCCCAAGTTGGTAGTAAACTACTTCCATCGATGGTTTCCTACTTGCCCTCCATTTGTCGATGTGCCTAACGTGACGGATTCTAATGGACGTTTTAAAATCCATCGCTAAGTCAACGCAGCAGCCACATCTTAAAATTTTGTCGCACATTTTTAAGTTTTGGAAGTACAGGAAGGCTGCACTTAGTGCACAAGTTCCCTAAGTATAGTAATGCTTCGGCATTTATTTGCAGTTGTGGCAAGGGGGAATACCTGCTGAAGAGGGCACCAGCGTCTCCGCTGTATAGAGAAGCTTTCGCCCTCTGTAGAGCATCTTTTTGTTATTGCGCACATCGTGAGACTGAAACCATTTGACTTTTGCCCCTGCTCTGCCCTAACAGCGACAATGTGAGCGCTCTCAACCTGGGAGAAACTGTCGCAATAGAGCAGAGTAACTTTCTCTGCTGATTCATTGAATACGACCGCAATGTAATAGTGAAAGATGCTCAAGGGTGCTGCAGTCATCGCAAGAACCCAGTAACTATTTGTAAATATACACTACTGCTGTAAAATTATCCTGCCTACCTGTTAGAATCACGCTAACTCACTTCCCTGAAAAAGAAATGGGGCTGCATTCTGCAGAACATGTTTAATTGTTGTAGAACAGATTTTTGGTGGAATCAGATCACATACGGTTTGCATGATCCTGTCTAACATGAGGCACCAAGAAAACGCTAAAGTAGGTATTGGCACTTCGTAGAACAGAAAATTATTGCTAAGGGTAAATGAATCTTTGTTATATGTGTTTGATGAATAACAACGTAGGTGACAAATACAAGTGTGTAAGCTGCAAGTTAGTTGTCACTCAAGTATATGCATCCTACATATTGTGGAGATAATGTTCTAATTTGTAGGACATTTTAAAGAAGAGACAGCTGGTAGTAACACTAAAGTGACTAATGCAGTGCAGTTGGACAGAATAACTACAGTTTTTACCCATTTGTGTTAAGTCATGCAAACGCTGAAAATACTGCGCATTTGGAAAGAGTTTTGGTCTGTCTTCTTGTGTTGGCAGACTGGTTTCGGCAAAAAAGGAAGAGTAATCAACAATGTAAATCATAACGGCACGCCAAAACTGCATCATTCTTTACTTCTCGTTGTACATGCATTCGTTAATGTTTCTCGAGCTCGAGAATGGACATGTCGTTTGATGGCTTAATGAATTTTGACAATTTTGATTCATGTTTGCGCCAGGCACTTGCGCAGCTGAACAGACGTATGGCTATCTAACGACTACAGTAACACTGAGCGTTTTTCTGCTGGTTTTGTTTCTTTGCACAATTTGCCACCATCGCTTTGCTAGAAGCAGTGCTATTACTACGCTTGAAAATAAAACGACCTGGAATAAAAAAAAATTTTCTGCTGTGCTAGTATTCTATATTTTACGTTTTGACACATTTCATGCGTTTTCGCATACATGCAGGTTTTATACTGCACGACCTCCGGCTTGATTTCCTAGCTCGGTTTTGGCCGTGCATAGATAATACGAGCTACATAAGTTTTCTATACCGAAGCGAGAAATCACGTAGTCCCTATAGACCGGAGCACGCCTATCTCGCACCCAGGCGCCTAGGCTCCCGGCGGCATACTCTCGCACCCAGACACCACTTTGTTCGGAACTGCCAAGGCGTGTATCCACTGCGCCAGGTTAACACGGCCAGCGGCATCTCTGGGACTTTAAAATGCGAGAAAAAAGCGCCTGTTCACGTCGCTCTCGCTTACAAGACGTCGTCTGGGCACCACTGCGCCGTCTTTGGATGCGAAAGCAATCAGTGCAACAGGAAGATATTACTCAGCGCTGTCTGTGAAGGTCGCAACACGACGCGGGAATTGTGCCGGTGCATTGTTTTCAGATTGCACAAATTTTCATCCGCGATGAAAAACGCCGAGCTGCGCTGCCAGTGGATAATTACAATCAACA
This sequence comes from Rhipicephalus appendiculatus, assembly GCA_030522465.1. Taxonomy (NCBI): domain Eukaryota; kingdom Metazoa; phylum Arthropoda; class Arachnida; order Ixodida; family Ixodidae; genus Rhipicephalus; species Rhipicephalus appendiculatus. The sequence continues at coordinate 12,303 of JALIZH010017762.1, forward strand.
GGAAAAACTCTACAAGCCCAGTAGAAGTGTACGAGTAAGTACACTTACTGCGTGTATTCAAGTGTGACGCCTGCTATTTCGCTTTCTAGCAGTAATTTGCGTGCAGTATGCCTGTAGTATGCGACACCAATTCATTGCCGTACTCCGTCGCAGGCCACATGCAAATAATAGGGGATATTACGACTCACGCGTACACGCACACTGCGCACGTTTAGTACAAATGTAACGGCGTACTATCGCGATGCAAAGAAACGTGAACAGCTGAAAGCGTGGTATCGACTCAGTCAAACTGCGACATGCCTTGACGGTCGCTAGCGAATATGTGCTTCTAGCTGGCGTCACCGTAGCACTGTAAAATCTTGCTCTGACTGGCACTTAGGAACCGCGAGTGCGTTCCGAGTCCCAGGCTTGACTCGCAAATGATAAGCACATTCGGTACATGGGCACAATCAGGTGCAGGATTCTAGTGCTACGGTGACGCCGGCTGAAAGTACAAGTTTTGACTAGCGACAGTCAAGGCATGTCGCAGTTCGACTGAGTCGAAAGCCAGGCTTTCCGCTGTTCGCATTTCGTTCCATCGCGATAGTGCGTACAGTACTCACGGATTCAAATAAGACAGCAGATTTCTTGGAAGAACCATCGGCATTCGCTATTTCTCGAGGTAACCGCGTCTTGTCGCGAGTAATGTGGCCTCTAAAGATAATGTTTGCTTTCATCTACCAGTTCAAGTCAAAATTACACCGACGTGACTCGAGCTGAAGACGGTGGAAATCAAAGTATGCGCTATATTTAGCCCTAAATTGTCCTATTTCTATCCGTGAGTACTGTACCTGAAGAAGTTGCTTCCACTGTCTGCAGTGCACGTGCTGTAGACATTCCGGACTGACGAGGAAGGTCTTCTCGACGTTTCACAAGAAAACAGCACAAATTTTCAGGACAGGAAAAGCGCGAAACATGTTTACAGCTGGACTCGGGTTGGAAGTTTCGCGTTTGATTTTCGGAGTGTCTGCTATCCTGGCAGTTCAATTCTTTGCTCGCTGCGCTTGCTACAGATGGCGCGACGTGCTGCCTAAATATGGCGGCACACACTAAACTCGCTGTGTTCTGGTGTATAAATTTCAATACCACCAGCTGCATTCTCGTTGTGCCTAATTACGTTGTCTTTCATTTTCCCCATACTGACCGAAATAGCGATGTTATCTTACAGAGGATAAATGTGAAAGAGAAAATAGAAGCAGCACCTTCTCGCTGATACAGGAGACCACCTTGCGGAGGTGCGCTTCGCTGTATTTTGGTTAGGACAGTGATTTACCTCAGTGAAAGCGCCTAAGGTATACAGCGAATGCCGGCGCATGAATAGCCAGGTACGCATGCATGAAGCTTGCACGAAAAGTTCACCAATTAATTAGGGAAAAGTTTGCTGTTGCGTTACCCTACCGGACTTGAACTAATGCGACGTTTGATCTTCATCGAACTACACGTGAAAGCGCTGGCATGCATGGTGAGACTTGGACCACTCGCACGAGGACTACCCGGAAGCAGGCGATACACTGTTTCATCCATGTATTACAACACATCACGGCTCAAGCGAGCACTCATCTTGACATCATGCCCGACTGTCTTGGCGTCACAGCGGCCACGGCATAAGACGTTGTCGAACCTCTTGAAGATAGCGCCGCAGCGCATGCGCAACTTCACTGTCCAAAAAAAAAAATCCACCCATCTCCACGAAGTGGATCGTGACAAGTGGGCGAAGCTCTGGGTATCGTATGGGTGAGTAACCGTACGTTACCCGAGCGTTGCCCCAAATAATGTAAATTGAGTAACATAAAGCGTACAAAGAAATGTAAATTGATTTCGCCTTCCAGTCGTTTTAGGCAATTCAAGGAGGATTTAGAAAATTGCTGGAGTGGAGGATTTGTCTCCAAAGCCAATCCAAGAACCCGCCACCTTACCGGTGGCAAGATACCATTTTAATATGGGTAATTTGTTGGGACATATAGTGCTGGACGTGTGCCTCTGTGTTACTAGTTTCCTTGAGAAGCCTCAACATCTAGGCGCATTTTAGTAGAGATCAACGCATCCATACTCTTCTCGATTGGTTATTTTCGTCGGGAACAGATATCGCTTGCCTTATAATTATCCTATTTCTACATTGAAATCGATTGTAAAACCTTTTACAGCGAAAGCTTTTACGAGATCACAAGGGCCGTTTTTGCGCCGTAGTCGTCCGCCGCCGCCGCCGCCGCCGCCGCGGCTGTCCCTAACCACTGTCGCGCGAAATAAGACGAAAACCAAATAATAAAAAAATACCTAGGAACGAATGGGAACCGAACGCGGGTCCTGCGTGGCAGCCCAGCACTCTACCAGTGAGCTACGCCGCTGCTTGAAACTGCGTTGCAAACTGACCCTATGCAGGCTTCATGCCTGCTAAGGAATCGCGTTAACATATGTTGTAAAGCGTTTTAGAACAGTAAAGTTACTGCCAGGCGTCACGCAATGCCAATTGCGTAACGAGTGGATGGTTCAATGCTCCAACCCATTACAAAAACCTCAGGCATAATTCATCGTCGTCAGCCACAGCATCAACAAAGTGCACATAATGCGTTACAAGTGTGTAGCCGGCACCGCACCTTTCCGAAGAATGACGAATAATGGCATAGTGGACGCTTGCCCACTTCACATAAATTATGATGATTTATGGCGTAGTGGGCGCCATGCAAGTGCGCTCGTAATAGTTGCCCCCGAAGTGTTTAAAATATTCTCTAGAAAGGTCGGTCTTCCAGCGTCCGCTGTGACTGTGCTGTGCGTTGCGCGCAGGCCTGGCGATTTTTTTTTGTCTCACATATGTTTCGAGTATATCAACGGTTCTATACTGTCACCACAACACAAGACAAGCCTAGGCCCCAAGGAGCCTAGCCCCTAAAAGATGTCCAAGCAGCTTGATTCATCGGGAAATGCCGACGCTCCGCATCTACGCCACGCTGGCTCAGAAACTTCATTGAAGGAACGATTCAAGGTAGCTCCGGCACTACGTTGAGTTTTAAAGTAAAACGCTGGAGATTTCCTGCAGTCGAGGAGCGGTTCGAGTGCAGGTCAATTTGTCAATTGGAAAAAAAGCCCTCAAGGTGCGGTTTGAACACGGGGATAACTTGGTTTACCGTGTCACATCGTGTGGTTAGAGGCCACCTTTTCAGGACTCTAAGATTGTAGGTAGTAGTAAGGTCTGAGTGCACAGTTAGGTTTAGAACATTCATTCGCAAACAAAAATCACAGTTTCGCCGCAAGGGTGAAGCAGTGAATGCGACAACAAGAAATTGGAATGTCACATGAAGATCGACGAGCAGCTCGATACTTGCAGCTTCCCGCTGAAGCACAAACAAGGACGCTCGCAAAAAAGACGCGCAGGTATACACAGGGCAAGCGTGAACCAGGGCTGGGCAAAGATACTTTGAAATTGTATCGCGATACGATACAAGATACTCAGGCAAAAAGTATTGAAGATACAGATACAAGATACTACCGCAAAAATTGTATCCGATACGATACTTGCCGATTGTATCTTAAGATACTGCGATACATTCGCAAATTTGCTGTTATAGAACTCAATAATGTAGTAGCGAACGCCTATGCAGAAAAAAATCTGCTTGAAAATTTCTTGGCCAACTTGGAAATGTGGCCAATTTCATTTTAATCAAATGTTTTTTCATATCTCAAAAGTTTGGTCCTTCTTGGTCAAAGTAAATTAGTTTACTTCCGAACAACCTATTATGGTTTGTTTTAGCTGCTTAACAGGACAGCTCTGTAGACACTTCGCTGACAGCGGTTCTTGCTTGTCATTTCTGTAATTGATGGGAGTCGCTGCTGAGCTTGCCGATCAGCTAGCGGTTTGCCATCTAACCACACGAGCTTCAATAGGAAGCCTTCACACGATGGCGCTAATACCGGTGTGCAGTTTTACCTTGTCCATAAAAGACCATTTATGCAATACCAAATCACCGGTGTACAGAAGAAACAACGCTTGTAGCGAAACTTTGTGACCCATTGTGTATATAGGCCAACGTAGAGCACATAAAGCTACTATTACTTTTCATATTCTTCTTATCTGCTGGCGTAAACCATTAGTTGTGTATGTAATATCTAACGTGCAATCAATTATTGCCTCGTCATGGTGACTATGAAGAAAGCGGCAGTCACTCCGTTAGAGATGAAACTCATTATTGGGCTAACTTGTGCCCAGAAATCTAAGTAACTCAAAGTTCGAGCAAAGAGCGCTATACTCTGATAGCAGCAATAAATGTCTTCGGCCTTCGGTAATCTAATCATCGCTAGAAACCGTCTTGTTTTATACATCAGTGATCGCACCTTCCAGCGTTATCGCTGGCGCTCGCGTAAGCTCACGAATTAACAAGAACACGCGCGTACTGCGCGTAATCTGAACAATAATTGTTGAGTTTTTACGTCCTAGAACCACGATATGATTATGAGGGACGCAGAAGTGGAGGGCTCCGGAAATTTTAACGATGTGGTGTTTTTTAACGTGCAATCAAATCTACGTACATGCACCTCTAGCATTTCGCCTCCAATAGACATGCGGCCGCCGCAGCAGGATTTGCGCGTAATCTTAGCAGAACATTCTGAGGCAATCTCGAAGTGTGCGAAACATTGCGGGGTGGCTTGCGCCGAGCGGTGATAAGGTTTTTGTGGTTTACACCCGATCGCACCAAAATGAAAAAAATAAGAGCGCGTGGGAGTATAGTTGCACAAATCATCGCAGGCCAACGCCGCTATTCCACGCCGTTGCCGCGCATAGCTACGATTACCTGGCAATCAGTAATATATAAATAGGGAGGCCTAAAAAAGGAAAACAATTATAACTAAGATTGAAAAAGCCGTTCCGTTTCAATCATTCGTAGTAAATAAGTTCAGATACACGATGCAGGTGGAACTCCTAATAGCTATGACAACTAAGCATGAAGTATCGTGAACTTACCTGTTAAAAAATTGCCTGAAATGGCTCGTTGGGATGTTCATAAGAAAAAGGGACTATTTTATATAACAATGTTTTTCGAATACCCTTTTAGGATCTTTAAGACGGCCCCTAATTACTCCCTTTATGATAATGCAAACTGAACTTGGTTATTTTAAAAAGCAGTAAGCAGAATGCTTGGTGCTCTATACTCAATGCACGCCCACATGATGACATAGTTGTTTCCCAAATCGCCTTAGCAGAAGAGTAAGCTCAAGTGAATATAAATGTGTAAACAGTAGGAGAAATAAAGGAGACAGTTAAAAGTAAGGATAAAACGGAGAGGCTATTTTGGCTGCACTTCACAAAAAAAACATATTGCATTCACCAGACCGAGAAAAAAACTGTTCAGAGCCCTAGGTAATGTATCGGATGCAAGAGAAGGACAACTGAGAAAGCACTTGCGCTTACAGTCATATTATACGTTCAAGAGCTCTGTGAATAGAAGTAGCAGGAAGAAAGCGACATGATACGCCAAGATGTCGTCTGATAGATAAACGCTTGTTCTGGAGAGCGGCATCAGAATTTGCGTGGTCATCGCATCACGCATGTGGAAAGCGGCGCTTGCAAGTGGCTAAGGGTAAGTGTCATGGCTCTGACAAAACTAAAATGTAAAAAAAATCGAGAAAAGAAAAGGCACCTGTGCAAGCACGCGAACGTAGTTTCTGTCGAGACTGCACGAGCTCTGTCATGTTGCTCTGCTCCACCAAAAAGGACGCGCACACCTCATCGTTTTCCCTCACTGGTGTAGTCGGGCGGAAAGATAAAATGATGTCACTGCCCCTGGATTTATTCAGGTGGCCTAGTTGCACCAGTGCCAGCCTGAGAAGCGGAGTTCAGTCAGCGATTAATGTTTCGCACGGTAGCGTTGCGATCGCAGTATCTTGTATCTTAAGATACACGATACATTATCGAATGTAACGGAAATACAGATACGGATACTCGTCTTGCGAGACGTATCGCGATACAAATACAAGATACCCAAAGAGTATCTAAGATAGTATCTAAGATACATGTATCTTCGATACTGCTCAGCCCTGCAAGATAGACAAGAGTTTTACAGCAAAGGCACACGACACTGACCAGATGGCGCGAGGGGAGCTCTTGTGTGTAGTGTGCCTCGATGCGTGACAAAGCGCGCATCAAGGCACCCTACTTGTGTGCCGCCTCAGCACTGAATGCATCGAACGCTAGGGATACGAAGAAAATTAAACGCTGGCTGAAAGCATCGACGTGCTTAAGTGCACCGTGGTCAAGTGTCTTTCTTTTGGGCACGTTTTTAACGAACGCTTCCTGGATGCATCCGTCATCACCCGTGACCATCCAGTTTCATATAAATACACTACAGGGAACTCTGGCACTAGTGTGTAAGGGAGCTGCAACGCACGGCGCCGCTGCCAGCATGGGTATGATCGGTAGTGCACGGATACTGTAATATTCGTTGTTTTGACTCCGCTTGGCGACCTCTGGCCTGAATCCGATTTGCCGCAAAACGAATTTTAGCAAACGTTCAGCAGTTACGCTTCACCATCTTGGCCTTTTAGGCTCACCAATCCAAAACAGCTCCCGAAGTGCACAATGATCCATTTTTTTTATTCGAAACAAAACCAAATCACAGCAATAAATAAAGTCACAAGTGCGTTCGAAGCCCGCAAGCGCGAAGATTAGGCAAATCCTTGTACTACTCATTATTCCCATGGTGGCTGAACGATCGGAGCGCCTGAGTTCCCCTCTAGTAAATATAGTAGGAAATTCTATGCCCGGGACCACGCTCCCCCCACCTGAGAAAAAAATTCCCAGCATATCCACGGAGTGAATGATGATGAGTGGGTGAAGCTCCGGAGGTTCATCGGTAAACCGTGAATCTTCCGTGAATTCTGCCCAGTACATTATCAACGACGTGAGATCGGGCGCGTTTACACTAAAGGGTCGATGAGAGTCATGGCGACTTGCAGCTCACTTTAATTTTACATGTACGCTGTGAATTTTTTTTATTGTTTAACCACGCACAGGAGTCATCTCACACAGGCACTACCTTGGAGGTCGAAATCCAGTGCCTATATATACGCGGTGGTCAGTGAACGGTTGTGCAGCGCGAGTAGTCGGTTTTTTCAAACAAAAAACTCGCTAGCAGACGCTGCCTGCGTCGGCGTCGCGAGGCGAGAGAGGGGGAGACCGTAGGAGAGAGGGGGAAGCGTAAGGGAGGAGCTGCACCGCCAACGCCATCTAGCGTACCTTCACCCAACCGCCATATTGTACGCATGTCTATGGGACAGCGCCCTCTCGGAAACGAGACGAGAAATGGAATGCGTACAGCGCCATCTAGTGTATCGTCACCCAACTGCAGTTTGCATACATCTCTATGGGACAGCGCCCTCTATTGTACGATAAGGGAACACTACGGGGTACAGAGGACGGTTGACGACGCCGTTCGAGAACCGGCCAGGTCTCGCCATGAGGAGCTTCGCTCCTAAAAAATACATATGTGCCCTGGTAGGTCCGATTTTACTGCGTCTACTCACTTGTCTGTGTGTTCTGCACTACTGTGGGATCTCGTACACTATATCTCGCGCCAGCTTTCTGTGGCAGCACAGCCAAAGCTACGTGGGCGGAGCTTCTGCGCATGTGTTAATACGCAAGTATTCCGTTTGTGGGCGATTTCGGTTTCGGTTTCGGAAGCGCATCCAACATATACGTTTTCACACGAACATCCAAGGTTTATGATGTTATTTTTGAAATAGTGTATTAAAAGATAGGTTATATGTAGCTTTAATCGAAAGCTATGACAAGCCTTGAGATACTTATGAACGCAGCAGTGAAGGAAAAAATACGTGGAATCATTGCCGTGTTCTTCTGCGAATTCGAGCATAGCTAATTCTGCCAGCGGCTTAAGCCCGCGTGTAAAGTGAGCGACATACTGTAATGCTTGCATGCGAAACGCTCTTGATACCATTGATGAGCGCAGGTGCCGTGGTCGAACGTAGCCTGATGACTAACGGGAAGGATGACTGGTAATCCACCAGAAGGGCGAAGTCTTGGCCGTTAAGATGAAAAAAACATTCTTGATCCCTCCGTCATAGGAATCGGTATAACACAAAAGTGAAACTTGTCCTTACAGAAGTAGTAGAATGTTTACTGTACATTGATATAAGAGGCCTTGCCCAATGTATATTGGTGTCTGACAGTTATAGCACCGTTAATGTGGGTGCATCTACGTTGACGCTTGGTGGTACACCTGTATCTGGACGACTAACGTCCATGAACAATGATTAAACAAACGCTTCTGGTCATAGATGCTTATCCTCTTCAGTCCGTGGGTACCCAAATGGGTACATTTGAAAAAACGCGTGCTGTGATCCTATGTTTGGAGACCGCTTGACGAAAATTGATGTTTCTGTGAGCGGAAGCATCAGTTAACAAAATGCCCACGACATGTCCCCGTATGCCCATGTACTCGCTCGCAGTAAAAAGAAGTATGGCGGCGTCATGCGAGGATAGCGCGCGCAGTCGAACAGGTGAGATTAGATTTTTCTTAATTAACGAAATCCTAGATATATTTTGTTAAGTAGTGAGTGTCAACGATCGCGATAGACTAGAGAAGTCGCATGGAAATTGCGGACTTGTTGCTCTGAGTTGCCTCTGTGATAGCTTAACTTACTTACCAATGTACCCAATTGGGTACCTCAGGTCATTGCGTTGAAAATACATTCAATTTTGTTTTGTGTTACAGACAGATTTCCCAGTGACTAGGAGATACAAGAGCTACTCTTTTAGAGTGATATTGACTTGTCTGATGATGGTGACATTGTGAGTGAGCTGCACAGTAGCAGTGAATGATCAGATAGCAGCAGTGATGATGATAATGATGATGATGAAGATAATGATGCATCAGTCAGCTTCCAAGTTCAACGTTGCGGCTCGATTTTGAAAGAGGCAGACTAGGCCCACTCGAAAAGGGGTAGAACACATGCTGGTACGCGTAGGTCATAGGAGGAGAAAAAAAAGTAGATGTAGATCCCCAGAAAAAAAAAAAAGTAGATCCCCATTGCTACAAAGCATGTAGCAACAATATGGGTGGTGTGGACCTTTCGGACTTGTACGGGCCTTAATTCAGGACAGATATTCACAGATATTCATACAAAGAAGTGGCACATCAGGGTATTTGCCCCCTTTTTGGAACTAATGGTGATGAATCCCAGGATCGAAAGCAGGAATGACTGCAAGCTCATAGATGTTACAGCAATAACTTTCTCGACCAATTGAAGTTTCAGAACAGAGTGGCGAAAATGCTAATTCACACACACGTCCAGCAAATGCGAGAATTCCAAATTGCAGTAGAGCTGGATGATCAAATTGGCTTATCTCTGGAAGTCCCAACACGTAGCAAAGTGGTTTCAATATCAGCTAATGAGGCCCGACTTCGCATGCAGGGACATTTTTCAGGGCATGTGCCCCCCAAAGTTTCAGATAATATGTCACAATGAAGATAACATCGTGAAAACCCGCGTTAAACACCCTAAATGTCAGCTGTTTCCTTGCCTTCTAAAGAAAAATGGCTCTGTTGATTTTTACTCAGATTAGGCCTGATGTACCCAAATGGGTACATCCATGTTCTCCTCTGAAATTGCAGTTTTTCTTTTTTCTTCTTTTGAGAAGTGTTTCGTGACCCCCAAATGCTCAAAATAAAGAGTATATACGAGTTCACTTTAAGTACTTTTTCCTCAGGTCTGAAGAGGTTATGGTAGCTGTACGATGAGGCGGAATCAGAGAAAATGGTGGGAGAGCCAG
>JALIZH010017763.1:0-22500 GCA_030522465.1 Rhipicephalus appendiculatus
GAAGTTACCATCGTGTGGTCTGTCTGCATTTATCGTTTCTTTTGTTTATATTACGGCTCAGAACTGATCAAGACGTCGGACGACTCGAAAAGGTACCTCCCGTATCGGAGACCGACGGGTGCTGGGCAACCCGCCGCGTCGAAAGGTGCTGGAAGGACCGAAACAAGCGTCAACGAGAGCGCCGCCATGACCTCCCAGAAGTAGGGACACCGGGCCACAAACATCAGCTGGCCTGCACAAGTATGCCTGACTGTAAGCGACAAGACATCACCGAATCTGAGGATGACTCAACTGACATCGGGGACCACAACGCGGCGAACTCTACGGATCTAGACATGGACGAGGGTGGTTTTCGTGTGGTGCGCCATCGCAAAGACAGGACAGTGGGTATTCCGGTGATACTTGCTCCAGCATCCGAAGGAGCTAACTTAAGGCAAGTGAACCCTATTGCCCTATATTCTGAGATTTAAGCGATTCTCGGTGGAGCCCCAGTCAAGAGCCACTTCACAGCACAGGGTTCTTTGCTCTTGGATATAGCGACGGAAGATCAAGCTAACGTGCTTCTAGAGACCAAAAATATCTGTGGCATAGCCATATCTGCCCGTGTACCCCATAGCTATATGAAGAATACGTGTGTTGTAAGAGGTGTCCCAAGATGGTACTCGGACGAAGAGTTGCTTACCTACCTGAAACCTCAGGGAGTATACCACGCAAGAAGAATCGTCCGTCGGGTCCAAACCTCGTCCTCCGAATGGGAATCCAGGCGTACTGGCTCTGTGGTGCGCACATTCGCTCCCAATTCGGAACGCCCAGAGAAGATCAACCTTGGCTTCACCAGACATGAGCTGGAAGACTACGTGGAGACACCGCCACGTTGTTTCAAATGTCAGCGTTTCGGGCATGTCGCCAAGCATTGTCGTGGAGAACAGAGGTGCAAGCGCTGTGGGGAGCCTCATGACTTTAAGACGTGCACAAGTAAAGAAAAACTTGTGTGTGCTAACTGTGGCGGTGACCATCCAGCTAGCTACGGCCGATGTCCAGCACGGACAGCCGCTCAGCGAAGAAATAAGACGTTTGTCCTCGGCCCGAAGGCTGTAAGCGAACCATTGAACACAAGGAAGACGACCAACGCGCCGCAACTTAGTGGTTTGGATAATGACCATGCAGGAAATTTTCCGCGCCTGAAACCGACACGAGACGTAACTGAGCCAACGGAAACGAATAATGTTGCTGAAGAACGTGTCCCAGAGTCCACCAAGCGCACCTATGCGGCTGCATTGAACCGATCTAAAGCAACTGGAAGCAATCAGCAGGAAAACTGCGAGCACGTGATTCGCGCTTTGTTCACGGCACTACGCTCACACGTCGCGAAGATGCCAGCGAGTTCTACGAAGGATATGTTGGAAGCAGTACTGGCTCTCGAGTCAGTGATACTGTGCTCTGCTTCCACGTATACACAGTAGAATAATGGCAATGTCTCGCCCACCTGGCCCATTCCGTCCCTCACAAGTGCCCTTAATAATGCAATGGAACTGTGCCGGTCTTCTGCAGCGTCTCTGTGAGCTTAACTTATTCCTGCGATACATTCCTATACCGATTTTAGCCCTCTCGGAAGCCGGTCTCCCCAAATGGAAGGACGCCCACAGGGTATATCCGACATTGCAATCCGAGCATACCATCGTTTGCAAATGGAAGCGCCACGATATACATAAGGCGGGAAGTGCCTCACGTCGCATTACCAGTGCAAGACCTCTGTTCCAACTCACTGGAAGTCGCTGCGGTGCAAGTGTGCATAGGAAACCGAAAACTGAGTGTAATATCGGTGTACATCAGTCCACGCAAGAAGGTCTCCATGGAGGCTCTCCTAAAGGACATTTGCACTCGGTGTCCCGCTCCTCGAATAATCTGTGGTGATCTTAACGCACATCATCCGCTCTGGGGAGATAAGAGTGCTGATTCTCGAGGCAAGGAACTTTTTAACAGCAGCGGATGCTGCTGACATATGTGTGGCGAATGATGGCAAACCAACATTTTTCCGGCCACCAGATTCATGGAGTGCGATAGACCTTGTATTACACTCCGCGGACCTTCTGGTATCATCGGCAACGGCCCCAGACAGGATGGGCAGCGACAATTTCCCCATCTTCACCAATATCATCGGATTTGGGACCGCTGGCCGACATTTCTGCAATGTGACTCGCTGGGACACGTACAGAGCAGCGCTGGACGAATCCTCTGGTGAGCTGTTTGCAGATATGTTACGAAGTAAGCGAGCGGCTACATCGTTGCTGAAATTGCCCGATCATTTCCCTGCTCCTGACTTGAAGTTAAAGAACCCTGTGCGCAGCACGTAGAAGAGCGGAGCGGAAGCTCATGAGGAAAAAAGGAATCCCATCGGCGAAAACTGAATACAACCGGATAAACGCTGCCATTCGTCGCCACACAAAAAAACTACGCAGAATTCAATGGGCTGCTTTCTGTGAAAGTCTATCGCCGTTTACACCCTTGACAAGAATATCTAGAGTCATTAATAGTCTTTCTGGAAAGATCCGCTCTCACAGACCATTCGAAGCACTCGCTTTGAAGCAAGGAAAAGATTTGCAAACCCTTGCAGAGGATTTCGCAGACGAATACACATCTGGCAGATCAGCAGGAGAGGCAATACCTCTGCCACCTCAATTACTCCATACGATGGATACGCCGTTCACTTTTCGAGAGTTGGATATGGCGCTTAGCAAATTAAGAAGACGCTGTGCTGTGGGTCCCGATATGATCAGCAATCAGATGCTGACAAATCTGCCATATAATCGAAGGCGCGCTCTTTTGGACATATTTAATCATGTCTGGAACACAGGAGAGATCCCACTTGTATGGAAGACAGCATGGGGGGGTGCCAGTGCTGAAACCCGGAAAAGATCCTGCGAGCCTCGCCTCATATCGACCGGTATCGCTAACATCATGCGTATCTAAGTTGATGGAAAGACTCATATGCACAAGACTAACTTGGTACCTTGAGCAAGAAGGAAGATGGCCCGCGTGTATGACGGGATTTCGCCCACGGCTGAGCGCCCAGGACAGTGTTTTGGACCTGCTGAGCCACATCGAGCACCACCGTGTCAGCGGCCTCTCGACACTCGCCGTCTTCATGGACGTTGCCAAAGCCTATGCCTGTGTGCTTCAAACAGGCATCGTCAACGGACTCCAAGCCATGGGTATTTCGGGAAATGCTCTTCGTTTCGTACATGAATTTATCGGAGACCGGCGTGTCCGGGTTAAGCTTGGAAATGTAACGAGAGAAGAGCGAAGCGTTTCCTCGGCGTTCCACAAGGAAGTGTTCTATCTCCCTTGCTTTTTAACGCTGCCATGGCCAGTCTTCCTGGTGCTCTGAAAGTAGCTCTGAAAGCAGTTAAAATATCTATCTATGCCGATTATATCTGCATCTGGATCTCAGGGTACCAACACAAACGTTTGGCCCGGATAGCACAGGGCGCCATTTCACTCATTGAACGCCATTTGTCGACACTTGGCCTGTTTCTATCAGCGGAGAAATCTGCCTTCATGCTCTTCCCGGGGGTGCGACGGAAGTCAACGCGCCTGTCGCTGAATATCAGAGGCCATTCCATTCGTCGTGCGACAAGTGTTCGTTTCCTGGGCGTTACCATCGATAACAAGTTACTATGGCGACGAGCGGTTGATGGTATTGTGGCCACATCCGTACAAAGACTCAACGCTCTTCGTCGCATGGCAGGTGTACGCTGGGGCAACAATCCTATGTCGATGCTTAAGCTGAATGCTGCGCTCATAACAAGCCGCATCCTTTACCAGCTGCCGCTGATATCGCCATCACCGAGCCAGTTTGAACGCTTAGAGGCAGTGCACAGAAAGGGTCTTCGCTTGGCGATGGGAGTCCCTCAGGCGGCGTCAAACAAGAAGGTCAGCGATGAAGCCGAGTCTCTACCACTCCGCCTCCTGGCGTCTCAGGCTTTGTTGACGCAGATATCAAGACTGGGCGAGTCCTCCACAGGCACGGCCCTTCTCCGGCGGCTAAGAGCAAGAACTGACTCACATTTTCACGCGGCACTGAACACATTTCGACATTTAGGCTTGAAATCGCCTCAACGGAGCCCTATCGACCCGCCATGGTCCTTTGTGGACGTTGCCTGTAACTTCAAGGTTCCTAAACTGCCGACGAAACGCACCGTTCCAGCTGAGGAAGCAAAGTTTCTGGTGTTGGACCATTTGAGCACCATGTACCGTGGTCACCTACAAGTTTACACTGACGGATCGGTGTGCACACAGACGGATAGCTGCGCAGCGGCTTTCTGCATACCCTCCCTGGGCGTATCATGGTCGGGCCGCCTGGATCGTGTTGTGTCGTCCACAACAGTAGAAAGCGCCGCAATCACCGCGGCTTTGCGAAAATTGCGATCGTTTTCTGCACGAGATGTGGTACTGCTGACGGATTCACAGTCGGCGTTACAGCGACTGCATCGAGGGCTACCTCAAGAAAAATTCACAAGACAATCTCTGGCGCTCATTAAACACCTGATCGGCAAGAGCTTCAATGTAAAGTTTCAGTGGATCCCCTCCCACGTTGGAATTGAAGGCAATGAAAAAGCTGATGCCCTTGCACGTGAAGCGCGAACTTGTGTTCCAAAAATAAGAGCGCCTAAAACTTACCAGAACAACAAGGATGTAATACGCAATCACTTCAGGGCGATCCACAAGTTTCCGCATCAGTCATGCGTAATCGACGGACTTTCTAGAGAACAAGCGACGCTTCTTTACCGGATAAGAACTGACTCCGCATACACGCCGGCTTGGTCATTCAAGACTGGGCGAGGCGCTTCCCCGTTTTGTGGCGTTTGTGGTGACATCGGCGACATCGAGCATTTCATTTGGCTGTGCCCGCAGTATTTGACAGCGAAAGAACAGCGATGGTACGCAGCTTGCAGAAAGGTTGTCACAAGCACGGGACATCTGAAGATGTCATTTTTCCTGAAGGGCCCACGGCGACGAGGAGGAGCGTGCAACGGATCCTGATGGCTTTCCTGCGAGACACTGGGCTGAGTGACATTTGGTGACGGACCCCTATGATTCAAGAGATGCTCGGGCGGAACAAATGCCGGCCATTTAGGCCAGGCTAACCCCGCCTGTTGCAACATCACAACCACCACCACCACCACCATTCAACGTAAACTTTGTGGTGAAAGCACAAGATGTACAAATCGCCCCCCATCACGCGATAAGCGTGCGCACACAGGGTGACCATGTCCTGTAGGGCAAAGTACAGGTGGTAGAGGTAGGAGGCACGCGAGCATCGCAGCGAGCGGCGCGACGACCTTTAAAGCGCGCCTTTCGCGCCATCTCGCTTTTGAGAAAGCGAACGCACTGAAGCGCTTCGGAGCTCTGCGTACAGCCACTGGTGAATGGCGTATATAAATAACTCGCCGTTAGCATGCTGCAGGACGTGCTCTATGTGGCCGAGTCGTCTTATACGCCGCGCGTTGTAGAGCCAGGGGTACCCCGCAGTGATGTAGCGGTTACGGGGTTCGCCTGCTGACCCGAAGGTTGCCGGTTCGATCGCGGCCGCGGCGGTCACATTTCGATGGAGGCGAAGTGGTAGAGGCCCGCGGCCATGTACTGTGCGATGTCGGTGCACGTTAAAGAACACCAGATGGTCAAAATTTCCGGAGTGCTCCACTACGGCGTGTCTCATAATCATATCGTGGTTTGACGCTGACGGCAAAAACCATCCGTGATTATCCATAATATTGCTGTCGCAACAAGGGTTATTTGATCCTCTGGCTCAACGTATTCCATCTACTCGGTACATCTAAGCTTCTGTTTTACTTAACAGTAACAAATAAATCATGACCTTTTAAGTCCAACCTCAAAAACGTTACTCACAAAGTAACTGTTCACTTTCCTCGCTGTCACAGCTCGATCCACCCCATTAATGACGTTGGCTCACCCAGGGTTGCCGTTGGGTAGATTTCAAAAGGAGCCAGAATTCAAGTTAAAGTAGCCAAAGTAGCCATGCCATTTCACTTTATCGCCAAATTTGTAGCCAGAGAGAAGAAAAGCGGTATTGCGACAAGCTTTTATTATTATACAATAAATATGACTTTGAATGTGCAAAAACATGGAAATAAGAGCAACATTTTTACCCTCTCGCTTGGCCTTCAAGCCACGAGTGAGTTGAAAGGAATGGTTCATTCATTCATTCATTCATTTATTTATTTATTTATTTATTTATTTATTTATTTATTTAACCCTATGGTCAATAGCCTTTAAGAGGAGAGTCGACAACACAGAAACAAAACGTAACAGAATACAGTCGGGGAAAAAAGAACAATGAACAAACTTCCAACAGACTGGTCGCGCCAACGATGATTACCATTATTTCATATATGTACTTATAAATGTTCATAACAAGTGACTGGTTCTATGCAGCGCTGTTCAAGCAGGAAATATGCAAACAGCTATCGTTGCGGGCGACATGAATATCCTTGCATCTTGTGCAATTTAGCTCCACAAACCATATTTTGCACAAGGTGGTCAGCAACCATATCGGATTGGCTAGCATAAGTTCAGAGTGCCTGTATATGTGCAGGATGGAGTTATTTCCAGAGACAGAGCAATTTTAGACATTCCAGTCAACTAGTCAGTGGGAACATTGAACATTGAAAGAGTTTTTCCTTGAAGTTGTTGACCAAAGTTGATTAGTAGATTAACTAGAACAACAAGTCAACTTCATTTTCGTGCGCATTTTAGATGTGAAGCATCTTATGGCGAAGCTTAATCCGGTGGTGGTGGTGGTGGTGGTGGTGGTGGTGGTGTGCCGCGTGCCCACCCTTACTGCGCATGCGCAAACAGTTAAAAAAAAAATAAAAATAAAAAACCTCCTCTCCCCCTCTCTCTCCTCTAGGGCATCCCTCCCCGCGGCAACCACACCCACACTGCGCATGCGCCTCCCTTCCCTCTCTCCCCTCTTACACTCCCCCCCCTCTCTCCATCCCTGCCCGCGGCGTCTAACTCCCCCCTGAGCATGCGCGTCCCCCCTCTCTCTCTCCTCTCCTACGCTCCCCCCCTCTCTCCTCTACGCATCCCTGCCCACGGCGTTCACACTCCCACTGCGCATGCGTGTCACCCCCTCTCTCTCCTCTCCTACGCTCCTCCCTCTCTCGCCTCGCGACGCCGACGCAGGCAGCGTCTGCTAGCGAGTTTCTTGGTTGAAAAAACCGACTGCTCGCGCTGCACAACCGTTCACTGGCCATCCCGTATATATAGCAATGGATCTTGACCTCCAAGGTGGTGCCGGTGAGAGATTTCTCCCTGTGCGTTGTTGAACAATAAAAATTCGCAGCGTGCGCGTTAACTAAAAGCGGAGTGCGGGTCCCTGTGTCCAGTCGGAGTCTTCTGTCTCTCATTGCCCATTAGCAGCGATTGGCATGTTCTAGTAGGAAAAACTGCTCCATCACTGCCTGCTTTGCGCCTCCCCAGTTTTCTCTCCGGCGCAACGCTGCGATGAGCGCCAGCGTCAACGCCGCCGCCAGTGTAAGCGTTTGCGCCCGCTGCTTCACATCTACACATAGTTCCCTTTAGCGGGAGATGGTGTAATTTTTATTTCGTGTCGAGTTCACACGAAAACACGCGCTGCGCTATCAGCATTAGAAACTGACGTCAGAATAGATAGCGAACAGCGTGAGCAGCGCGTTAGCCACGCGTTTGCCATCATGCGCGCATCTTCGTCACTCCGTCTTTGCAGGCAGGCTGTGTGTTGCGTAGGTGCGCCTAGATGCTCACCAGCCGGCAGCTGGGACGAAGACATGCGCGCGCATCGGCTGGCGCGACGGAAAAGGTTAAAAACAGTGGGTGATCTCTAGGATTCCTTGTTCTTTTACCTGCAAATAATACGAAAAGTGGCTACTAAATGCGCCAAAACAGAAGTTCAAAGTAGCCAAAAAATAGCCATGGCGCCAACCTGAAATTTTCCTAGCCAGACGGGGTCCAAAAGTAGCCAATTTGGCGCAAAGAAGCCACCAACGGCAACCCTGGGCCCACCTATACTTGGATGCAACTTTAGAAGTCTGCTGCGTTTCCTCCTCAATGGCGGATGCACGAAAGCCTGCACCAAAGGCAGCGAAATCCGGACCGATGTCGTGGGCCGGGCGGCCGGTGACACCGCTTACGGAGAGCGTATACCCGTGTGCACGAGCTGGACTATTTCTTAGTCGCGGAGGCAACCAGCTGCCGCGCTTCAGTCACCTGGGAGAGGCCTCTTCGGACTTCTTAAGCTGTATCCGACTATAGAGGTGTCTTGCTCGTTTTAGTTGAAGACGGAGATCCCATCCCGGTTAGATGAAGCTCACTATTCAAACAACACTCATTAGGGCACACTCACAGAAGTAGAGGGGAGTACTTGAAGAGCAGGGCAACTGCATTACTCTCGCCAGAGTTCCTTAACTCCGTGGGGGGAGTAGTGCAGAGTTAGCCGCCGAACGTACTCTTTCCTTGAAGGAAGAGTAAAAGAGGATGCGAACGCTCTGCTACTCAGGCGGAGTTCCCAATCTATGCAACTCTCGCGCCGATGCGGCGTGAATGGGGTCTGGAACTCCGTCCTTAGCGGACGAAGTACACAATGTAGCGCCTGCATCTCACCACCGCGACGCCTCAAAACAATGTAACTTGTCTCGTAACCATACGCCTTCGAGCGTAGACGCCACAGATGCAAATTTATTGCGTCATGTTAGTAGAATAACTTTCAGTGATAACAAAAGTATGGTTTTGTGATTAACGTTTCATTAAACGCCAACAGCGGCACATTCGAATCAAGGAACAGCGGCAACTTCTAACTCGTGGCCAAAAATTAGTTAATGCCCTACTGAAAAAATCCGCATACCGTCATACGGAAAACATACGGATTCCCGCATATTTTCCGTATAAAATATATGGATTTTGTACGGACGTATACTGATGCTTACGGATATTGTAAGGAACATACGGAAGCATCATATGGTACATAAGGAATTCCGTATGGGCGTACGGATGTGGCCATAAGGAACATGCGGATGCCATATCTGTTATACGGATAGACTCATACGGCGATACGGAATATACGGAAAGAACAAACGGAATCCGTATGGGCTATGCGGAAAGATCCACGTGGCAATAGTATTGATATATACTGAGTATGTGCAGCGCAAAGGAAACGAAGACAACAGAAGACACATGAACGACATAGACTGGCGCTGATCTATCAGCGCCAGTCTATGTCGTTCATGTGTCTTCTGTTGTCTTCGTTTCCTTGCGCTGCACATACTCAGTATATATCAAGCCATGTACCAACTAGCCCACCAACGTATCCTTCTTGGCAATAGTAGTATACGGAAAGCATGGTGTTCTACGTGAAACCATGACCATAGGCGAGCGCACGGGGGGGGGCGCCCCCTTTTCCCTCTTGTCACTTAAGAGGGAGGGGCCGCCCTCCCTCATAGCCTCCTCTATACAATCCGCCTTTTTGCATGTCTGTGTGGCGCCCTCTCGCGGACTCTTCAAGAAACAGACAGTGGGGCGTCGCGCGCGCCTGTTGCGCCTGTTGCCTCTGCCACCACTGCCACTGCTGCTGCATAGCACAAAGCTTGGCAGCAACATAAGTGCTGATAGCCCCGTTTGAGTGTTGTGGCATGGAGCCACCGGGAGTATTTACATGCCCGGCGGGTTCTTTTCTGTGACCAACGGGTGGACCAAAAGGCCAGTATCAATGAAAATGATGAGCAAAAAAGCAGTTGAATGCCTTTATGGCAGCAAGTGGTTCGCGGTGCTCGCGGCAAACCACAAAAGCGCAGAAATTCTGTGATGAGTGGTACGGGCGCAGCCTCGTGTTTAATGAGTTGACTACCGCGCCCACGTGCGGGAGTTCCGAGAAGCATTTTCGTCCCGTCAATGAAGGGTGGCTGCTACATTGTGCATGCAGTCGTGAGAAAGACCACATGCGAGGTAGTGGCATGTCACTGCCTCTGCGCAACCGGGTAAATATAATTTTTGTTTACTGTGACATTCACACTAATCAAATGAACTACCGGGCCTCTGCTTGGGCTGTTTCGTGCCGTCGTTGCATCAACGTTTTACTACGGGAGCGCGGAGCTACGATTTTACTGAATGGCCTGCTTCGAAGTGTATGTCGCGGAGTACCTCGCGTCATGAGCCACAGTGTTTACTGGCCTGCACATTCAAATTGAGGGAACGTAATCCTACAATACACGCGTTACATGATTTTAGCACATCACAATAGCTGGCGCCGATCGAACGCGGCACGCTGAACCTATCGAGCTATGTACTTTTGCGAGTGTCGTTTAACCGAAATTGCAGCACGTGCGAGAGTTGGCCGGAGAACCTGCAAAATCTGTGAACATCGCACTACGGTGACCAAAAAAAGGCACGCACGTGGAAACTTCGCAAGATTTATGAATCGGTGCGCGACAGTCACGTCAGCAGTGAACACAGGCGGATTTCTTTTTTTTTTTCCTTTTTCGCAGAACAGCGAATGTGCTTTGACAACAGAAATGAACCGCTGAACTCGGTGAATGACGGGCGACGAAAGTGCACCATTTCGCATTCATTATGGTCTAGCGGACGATTTACGGCGACTGTTTTCCGATATATAGAATACGCCAAAGTAAACAACAGCGTAGTCACGTTGAGACCGAAGCCAACCAAGGCGCAATTAACCATACTTTGGTGTTGTCGTCATTCCAAAAGAAATACAGAAAACATATCGTACAAAGAAAAGCCGTAGCTCAAGCTTCGTCGCTACTGAACTGCTGTGCAACGAGACAGACACAAAGCGCACACTTATTCCGCGCCCTGGAGGAAACGTGACATGTTCTTCGCGTATAACATATAGTTAGCACACACACCGTTAGCGAACTGCTTTTCGCACTGTCTTGCAGAATCCAAAGGCTGTTATGAACTGCCGTCTTCATTTTGGCGCCTCACAGCCCTGATCGTGCCACGCTTCACGGCGCTGCGCTGATGATCGCGTTTCACCGATGGGAAGTGGGAAAAAATGAATGTTGCTGCTGGGCACGCCTCACGAAGTGCATCCATAAGCGGTGTTATTTCCCGTCATCAAGCTAACAGAACCAGATATATTGATAAATGTATTTGTTGTGCCACCCGCACGTGCCAACACTACTCTCACCACCAATGCCGCCGCGGAAAAAGAGGCGGCGTCTGCAACGGCACCCCACAGATCGTTTCCCAGATTCGCCGCCAGGTGGCCGCGCATGCGCTGTAGAGGCATGCAAAAAGGCGGATTCTGTGCCCGTCAAACGCTCCCTCGGCGACCGTCGTCTTTCCCTCTCACCCACCATGGTATTACGCTACATTCCACGGCGGCGCGGCGCCACCTACGTTGGGCTTGTCTTTCGTGGCTTGAGGCGCTCCTGCCAGTGTATCGGACGCTGCCGTGTGTGTGTGTGTGTGTGCCTGCAGGAAAGGTTTATGATCTGCAGGATCTCGTAACGCCTTGGGAACCCGGAGGTGCATGACGCGACCTGCCACAATGCTAGTTACATCGGAGAACCACCTATTTTTTGTGTCACCATGGACTTTGCTTGCTCGACCACGTTTCCCGCTTGCTTGGCATTACAGCTTCGAAGGTTTACCCGCCAGTGAGAATGCCATGCCTTCATTGCAGTCATTGCAGTCAATGCGATTACCTCGCAACGGCAGGGCCTGTGTGAGAGAGATTGTGCTATTTCTACAGCCTCATAATATTTAGCATGTTCAGTGGTGGCAGACGTGAAGAAGTGCGTATGTGGTGGTGCGTGCCAGTACAGTGGTGTCGTGTCGTTTCGCATACAATGCACATTGTTTGTACTTATTCTGCATACGTAGGTACGCGTGCAGAATAAAGGTTCAGTTTTATTGCCAGTGTGAATGCCAGGCCTTCATTGTAGATAAGGGTGGAAGATTAGTGCCATTCCGTTTGCAGTGCCGCGTGAGATCTGCTGCTGTTTCTACATTCTCGTCATATCTGGCATGGTCAATGGCGGCAAGTGTGAACAAGTGCATGTGTTGTGGCGTGTGCCAGGGTGTCGTGTCATCTGACAGTGTGCATTGTTTATGCTTATTCTGATTGGTGTGTGCCCGGGTGTCGTGTCGCCTGACAGTGCTCATTGTTTATGCTTACTCTGCGTGTGAGAACTGCCACTGTTTCTACATTCTCGACACATGGAGCATAACCAGTGGGGGCAGACGTAAACAAGTGTGTGTGCGGTGATGTGTGCCAGGGTGTCGTCTTGTCTTACAGTGCGCATTGTTTGTGGTTATTCTGCGTGGTGCATGCGAGGGTGTTGTCATCTGACAGTGCACATTGTTTAGGCTTGTTCTGCGCGTACATGTGCAGAATAAACATTATTCAGTTTACTTTGATCTCTCGATTAAGCTGTCCTCAAACAAGCTCTGACTTAATGGAAGACCTTGCCTGCATTGTATGGACTCGCTAAACCAAAATGACTATGGTATTATGGCATCCATAATACCACATTTCCGTATATATGGAAGCCGTATATACGGAGGATACGGATCCGTATAATCCATATATATGGATTATGTGGATCCGTATCATGCGGATCCGTAATACCATAATTCCATATGTACGGATCCGTATCTTCCGTACATACGGATTTTTTCACTAGGGTGGCGCAGGCTAATTGCCACTAGAGCAACGTAGACACTCGAGACATTCGTAAAAAAAAAAAAAGTGCCTTACAAAAGAAAAAAGAAAAAAAAAAGACTCGGCCAGCAGAATTCGACCTCGCTACCTCCAGATTACCAGGCGAGTACTAAAGCTCTACCACCACGCCACGTGTCACCGCGCTGACTACACTGTAAACAAACTGATAAAAACAAAACACGCCGTTTCGCTTCACGGGTCACATTCTGAACACAGACGCGATTGTCTTTCCCAACTAAACCTTGCGTCTTCATAAGATGTAAACTGCTGCCAGCCACGCATGACATGCGGCTAAGGCCAACAGCGCCAACTTTTTTTCAGAATTCATAACATGGAAAACAAAATATACAAAAATTACAAGGATCTGGGGCGGATTATCAGCTGTTATTGCCGAGTACAAGAGCCGTTTCTCGCTCTTTCCGTTGGTTGACGTGCACAGAAGTTTTACGTCGACTGTAAAGTCGTTCGATAAGTACGCGCGTATTTGATTGAATAATCTGTATTTTCTTGTGCAAGCGACGATATGCTAGTGCAGCAGCTGTGTCAGTGTGCAGATTTGCATCGCTATACCGATAGCTGCAACTACCTAACCGATCGCTAAAAATCATATTGCATGCGCAAGACAGTATGCCGTCATGTTACTTCAATAAGGCGTACCAAATGACAAGCCTGTGTTTTCACGTACGAGTCAGCGAAGTGCCGGCGAGTGCGCCCGGCGGCTATCTGCGGCGGCCTGTGTGCACTGGCTGAAAGCGCGTCGCCTCGATCGCTCCTTGTGCGGACACCGTACGCAAGAAACCATGGTTCAGTCAGGTTAACCGATGCCAAAGCTCTACTGTACAGTCATTATTACTCATCGGAATCGCGTATGATTAAGCCCAGAAGCACCGATGACATGTTGACGGACTCGGCCGGTACGCTAGGCCTACCTTCGCTGGGAGTCGTACTCGTACGGGTCGTATTTGGTTGGCCCGATCTCGGCGCAAATGGCTCGCGAATGTTGAGGTTTTCGCATTTCTCAAGCCTCTCACTATCCCATTAAAGTTTACCCGAGGTAAGCAAAACTGTAAGGATTGCCAGAGATGCGCTTGAGTTGAGGTTTTGCTGACCGGCGTTGTTTTTCTGCCGTACTTGTAGTACATGCCGCAGCACCGCAAGTCGGATCGGACGCCGGATCGTAACGTTCGTAGATTATTCCTCAGCCAGCCCTGCTGAAAGATCGACCCAACTGTATTTGTAAGCGCGAAGCTACAGCTCCCAGACTTATGAACCACATTGAGCCGATATGACAGAATGCCAGCTGATAATTGAAATTTAATAACGAAAATGGCGTTCAATGTTAGGTAGTTTTATAGTAAAAGGCAGACGTGCCTACAGTGATCCTAACGATCACCAGATACTTACACGGGCTCGGTGTATGTTTGTCTTTAAATACGCACAATAGAGATGGTGCGCCACCTGCACTAGAAGGGGGGCCAGACATCGTGGGTATATATACCGGTTGCTGAATGTAAGGTTATCCGTAGCGCGAGCGGTATATGTTCAGTGTTGCTGTGTTGTGTACGATTGTAATGTGTGTGCCGATGCCTGTCCCGTATATGTGACGTAAGCTTCAAAAATCTCAACCTGTTCACTGTTAGATTGTAGAAAATGCTCGATAATTATTATTATTATTTTTTTTTGCGTTAGTCCTAGCAGAAAGAGTGCTCCTACTCTTGGAGGGAGTTGATGCACTCTAGCCAGACCAGATTATAAAATTCTGTGAGAGAGTAGCGTAACTCCCGCAGAGAGTGTATGCACTCCATTTCAGAAGCGTGACTTTACTCTGGCGAGAGAGCTTGTTCACTCTCCGCTCAGCCAGAGTACCAGAACTCTGTCGGGAGAGTGTGCCTACTCTGTGCAATAGAGAGTTCTCAGCACTCCTGAAAAGAGAGTGAAATATGGGACAAGCGTTTACTCCCGCAAAGGGAGTGGCTAGCACTCTCTCAGGGCTGTGAGTGCAGCGGTACCAATGCTGAAGGGACACACTAGGAAAATTAGAAGATTCGCTCAGATGACGCAAGAAACATAGAAACGGTTACCACTGCAGGAGACGGGCTTCTTTGCGCTGCGGTGGACTTTAGTCTTATGATCATGACAGCAGTGATGACGTTGTTAATGAACGGTATGTTCCGAAGAAATAAGTGAATCATGTAGGCAACGTCGTTGACTGAGAGCGTAAACATTGACAGACAGCGGTTATAGCGGTGACAGAGCGTAAAGATTGACAGACAATCGCTGTCTCTTAGTGCCGGGGCATGCCCCATAGTAGGGAGTTTTAGAATTGCGTAACGCTAAATTAGCGTTCGTTGCGGCAGCCCGCTATTTCCGTCACTTAACGGAAGCCCGCAAGAGGTTTGTGTACGATGCATGCACCCTTACGGGAAACGTAAACGCAAAGCTTTGCGTACACTATTCTAAAACTATCTATTAACAGCGGAGCTGTTTAATGATGGCGTAATGTGTCCCTCTATCTAACGACGCTTCGCCGTGCTGCCTTACAGGTTTCAGTAAATATTGTCTTCTCTCTTCTCAGACCACTACTGATTCTCGCTATCTTTATTTAGCATCTTATGTTCCAAACTTCCCTTCACCTGTTTGTCGGTGTAAGGCAGCAGATCAAATCTTTCCTCACGCTAAGCCTTTCACATCGCCTCGGTTGCCATCAGTCACAACGCGCTCTCAACAGTCATAGCAACTGCCTGCCTATCACGTGAAGTTTATCCGACTTCTTGAGATTGCCACGTGATCCCTCACCATGTATTTTAACACGAAAGTGTTTTATGCCGGGGTCCACCGAGACTTCAGTGACGTAATTCCGTCACGAAAATGACGTCGAAAAAATGCACATGATCAGAAGACAAAAGGTTCCGTGACGCTCTTTTGGCTGTCACACCGCTTTCTGTGATTCCGCTCTCACCGTACAACGGCCAAATCATCTATGACCGCAAGGGTTTGTTTAATCATTGATCATGGACGTTAGTCGTCGGGATACAGATGTACCAACAAACGTCAACGTGGATGAATCCACGTTAAACGGTGCTATAACTGCCAATCACCAATAGACATTGTGCAAGCTCTCTTATATCATTCAACATTCAACTGCTTCTGTAAGGACACGTTTTACTTTCGTGTTATATGACGGGGGGGATGAACCATGTTTTTTTTTTCTTCCTCCATGAACACGGCTCAGCCGAACAGCGAGTCTTGCTCGGCCAAGTGTCATTGACACCACTCTTTTCATTGTGTCTCCACCTTTCCATCGATTCTACTTTTGTAAAAGAAGTCCCGTTCTTTCTCCTGGTCATCTCAAAACACCGCGCGATACTAACGGCAAAGCCTCGTCCCGTGTCCCCGAGGCGTTCTTCCAGCCGATTTCATCGATTCGAAAGGGGCGCTTGAAATTATGAGTTTGCGTCGGCATTTATCTATCATTGATTGTAGCCTCGGCGTTCAGTAGGCGGGATGACGGCCAAATTCTCCGTGGCTCTTTGGAAGCGTCTCACCGAGCCATTAACTCGCTGAAAATGGTGTATTCTGGCTTCTTTCATTGCACTTGTTGTATAAGGGGCTTTTCCACAGCTCTCACTTGGGCTTTGCTTGAGGGCGACCGTGTTGTTTGGCTGCTCGGTCGGCGTTCGTACGGCGGGACTGAATTGCTTACTGGTTGCCGGTAAGGGCGCTGACCTGCGGAACAAAAAAAGTTCTACGATTTCGTAGCGGGAGAAGGTAGCGGATGCTGCCGAGAAAAGCGTTTTCGACAGCCTACGGGAATGAAAGCCACCCTATGAAAAAAAAAAAAGAAAAAAAAAGGACATGGAACAAAGCGCTTTTTAGGCATCAAAGATATAAAGAAGCGAACTTGTAAATTGTAGAAGCAAACGCAAACACGTTATGTGCGTGCACGTGATCGCATCCAGGAAAGAGTGGCGAATTTATTATTATAATAAAAATAACAGTAACAACAACAGCCACACTAATAATAATAATAATAATAATAATAATAATAATTGCTGAGATTTCACGTTCCCAAACCACGATATGATTTTAAAGCCCGCCGTAGTGGTGGTGACTACGGATTAATTTTGACCACCTGGGGTGTCTCCCTAAGGGGTGGCACTTCTCACAATCCTTAAATAAAGTTCGTACCGTATCGTACCCTGCCGCACCTAGGGTTATTTAACGTGCCTGTAAATCAAAGCACACGGGTGTTCTTTGCATTTCGCCTCCATCGGTGGCTACTTTATCGAAGGATTAGAAACAAATGTTCGAGGAGCTGAAAACACGGGGGAGGAGCAGTGTAAAGATTTTTTTCTCACAATCATGGCCTTGAGCCATAAGGTCCAACAGAATCAGGTTTCACTTACGTTTGAGGCGAGCCGGATATAGCCGGTGAATGAAGCGTAAACGAGCAGTTTGGCAGAACTACTGGAGCTAACGCGCGCGCATAAAAGCAAACACAAAAGAACTCACAGGTTCTCTGATGCACGTGCCTCAATCGACTGGAACGCGAGAGCCATCTTCTGCTTTTTTCTTCTGCGTCGGTGTATGGAAGCTCACTCGCCTCACTCTCAAAGATTTCTGCAGCTTAAGTGGTTTTGCAGTGCCTCCAAGATCAGAGGCGCTGTAGGCTTTCAGCACCTCACCTCGTTTTGCACGGCCTCCGGGATCGGCCCAACTTTCACCAATCAATGATGTCATGTGATGACGTCACCTGGGCACGTCATGCTGTGTGCAGTCACTTTGACGTCACTTAGAAGTCGTGAACTCTGGCGGACTCTGAGGTCATGATGGCGTCATACGTTGACGTCACCACGTGATGCTTATTTATTTATTTATTTATTTATTTATTTATTTATTTATTTATTTATTGCACAACTCGTGTTGACGCCACCGACGTGGTACGCCGATGCGGGACGCCGGTCAATTTTCGCGTTTGATGAGGGATCTCAGGCTTTTTCCGAAATGAATAATCACACATAGCGGGTGCTGACGCATCCTCCCGACTGCCTACGCATTAAAGGAACACTAAAGAGAAACAGTGACTTGGTTTAGATTGACAAACTGCACTCTGAGAACTCTAATGTCATATGTTTCACTATCATAAGTTCATTATTAGCGGAGAAAATCAAGGTTGAAGTTTCGTGTTAAAATTTCGCGCCGAAATCGCGCGTGACGTGGCAAATTTCAAAATGTATTTTTCGTATTTTCCCGACATTGGCTCGATGAAATGTTCTGAAACTTCGTATGCTAGGCCCATGACACCCACAGATGACAATGTACTTAAATTTTATGGATTAGAAGCTACGTATGACCCAGTAGGCGCCTTCAAAATGTATGACGTCACGGTGCTTGTTGCGGGAATCTCAAGGTGGCGTCTCCACCCGCATTTTCTTTTCGCGCGTTTTCTCGCTTGGCAAGCGTGGTGTCGCGGCAAGAGTGGTGTTTTCGGGATTGCGAAATCGTACTTTACTAATACGCGAAAAATCGTTGTGCTCTTTAGTGTTCCTTTAAGCTCAAAGACATGCGCGCGTGGGAAGCAATATTGAAACGAACGTTAGCAGAGCTTTTAAAAAATCTGTCAAAGAAAGTTGCAATTAAGAGGGTGTCACAAGTTAGCTCGGGAAGCTATAACCAAATGTTTCTTGTTCGCCTCGGTTATATTAATGCTGTCAAACAACAGGACAGGTCAGAGGTTCTGTCTATTTCGTACTCTTTAGCGTATATTGCACTGACTAGTGGGACACAACATGTTCAGGTTGCTATGGTGGTCACACATGCTTGACAGTTCCGGTGCTTCTGGAACGCACCGCGAGGGATGCATTACCCGCGGTGGTGGTAAACAACTTTATTAAAAGCTCCGGCAAATTCGTGGCCTGGGCCTAGGCCACCCTCGAGGAGGACCGGAGACCCTGTCTCCTCGCCGCCTCACGGGCTTGCTGGATGGCCCACACTTGATCTTGGAGGTTGGAGCTGCGCAGCGCGGCCGTCCACCGCGCCGCACCTTCATCTGGGGAGACTGCATTTTTTTTCGCATATAATCGCGCATTCCCAGAGAATGTGCCTGAGCGATGCGTGAGTCCAGCCGCATGATTTGCAGGTATCATCTGGATAAATGTCTGGGTATATTCTCCTGCGATGAACGGGGTTGGGGAAGGTCTGGGTTTGCAATTGCCTCCAATCTACCGCTTCGGATCTGTCGAGTTTGGGGCTTGGCGGTGGATAAATACGCCTGGATTTTTGATAAAATTTTGTTATATCGCAGTACCGGGTCATTCTATCCCTCTCTGTGCAGCCCTCCGCTGGATGTCCATCCTCTGGAGAGGATCTCTCTACGCGGACGCGGAACGTGAGACCTCGCGCTACGCGATGGACCTCCCTATTGAGGTTGGGTACGGGGATGTGGGGGGGGACGTGTGAGCTGGGAACCATATAACATGTCGTTCTTCCGTCTCTTCGGAGGTTATATAGTTCAAGAATTTCGCCAGAGGCCGCGGCTATCCTCATGCATTACCCGTCAGTTTTATCTTTTTCCGCTGAATTTCCTGGTTGAGTGAATGCGTAACTGCCGCGCAACATGTAGCGAGTACGGCGCGTGAGCTGCAGGTTCAAAGGGAGGGCGAAGGCACGGGCTACAATCAGTGCCGCGCCTTCTAATAAATCACGCGTGAATTTGGCTGTCGCGTTGAGATTTCTGTCGTTTGGTTGGCTTCTCAGAACACTGGGGGAAGTTTCGTTTTTCTATTATCTTCGCCTCTGTGGAACGTCCCGTAAAAAAAGTGGGCGTAATTAGACCGTCCAGGCTTTCGCATTTCAGGCACCTCAACTGGCACCGTAAACAAGCAAAATGGTTGGAGGAAAGCAGGAAGAGGAGGTGTATATTACATGCGGTGTCAACGTGAAAGAAATATCTGCAAGCAAGTTAATGAAGGGACGTGTTTCAGAACGAGTTTATCACTAGGACGGCTCAGGGTTTTGGATACGTGACCCCTGCACATGCCATTATATTACAGCTGCGTTAATGAACACGGCACCCGTAAGGCATTGAAAGGCATGTTATGATGAAGACGGGCATGTGTGCGTGTGTGGGGCAGAGGGGGGTTGGGGGGGGGGGGGGGGGGCATACTATTCATTTAAAGAGCTGGCAGTTACCAAGAGGCCCGATTATTACGCTGCTTAAAAACATGTTATTACTGCCTTCTTTTGTTTCGCCGAATATACGTATCTGCAGAAAATTACGAAAAAGGTCCCCGTGTTGCAGTTTTCTAGGTTAAAAATGACACAAGTAGAGAAAAAAAATAACTTCTCAAACATAGGTTACTTGTTAGCGCCGTAAATAAACTTGCGTTATGAACAAATGCAGCATAAAGGTTATCCTCATCAAAACAGTTTCTGGGTGTTATTAGCTTTCTTTTCATAGCCCAGCTATAAAGACATTTCTGTTACAGTGCGTTATTGGCTCGCATTTCGCATAACTCGGCACCGTATGCACACTGGAAATGTTAAACCACGGCTGTTGCTTCTTCTGCAGCTCTTCTGCCTGAACGTTTTAAGCGAAGTGGAAGTTTGAGCTGTAGAAATCTCACTTTACAAAGCAGGAAATTTCAAATTTATGACAGGTGTTTCTGGCTTCTTTCTTGACTAATTTTATTTATTTCAATTGTTCTGCCATTCGTGTATATCCGGCCAAAATCTTACTTCTTCTAATGTATTTTTTTTCTATGTGTATTTTTTTGTGCATAGATGATTTTCTTTTCCTAAGTGCAGCACTATTGGCGTCAGCTGTACAACAACACTGGTGACGTAGTTATAAGAACCAAATATTTTTGTTGGAATTAAACGGCTGTTCTGTTCACGGGATGGCTTAATTTTAGGCCCCTTAAACAGAGCCCATACTAATCGAAGTAAAGAACGTTGCCATGCATAGAAAAATCAACAATCATGAAGAAATGCACGTTTAGGCTTCTCATTCAGCCAATAAAATTTATATGACATTGCAGCATTCAAGATTCTGCATTACTTGAATATTGCCGGTATTTCCTCATTTTCTCTCAATACAATCATATTTTATTTCGTTGAAGTATTTGTGTTATGGTATTCTGAAATGTCGATCGCTGCATATTCTTCCAGTGAGAATATTTTACGGTATCTAACTTTGCCATTAGTTGGTAGTCACGATTCGCTCCTGTTTCATTTCGTTCTCTGAATGAACACAAGCAACAGCAATCTTTGTGGAAGAGCCTGCGGAACGATTTACATTTTTGTAACACCGCTTCCAATAGAAGAAAGGTCGACTAATAATGTTGCAGTAGAACTTTGATCTGGGCGTGTTGGTTCATAGCAATGGGAAGGGACAGCGCGACTGAGACATAGGACAGAGAACACGCAACACACACGAGCGCTCGTGTGTGTTGCGTGTTCTCTGTCCTATGTCTCAGTCGCGCTGTCCCTTCCCCATCCCATCACGACTAATAATGTTTCATTTCCTTCGGCGGGGGGAACGTTTAATAGTCATTATGGAATAAAACAGATATGTCCTTATATAATACAAGAACTATGGCTCACGCGTTCTCGTGCGTGCGTGTGCGCGCGTGTGTGTGTGCGCGCGTGTGTGTATGTGTGTGTGAGTGTGTGTGAGTGTGTGTGTGTGTGTGTGTGTGTGTGTGTGTGTGTGTGTGTGTGTGTGTGAGTGTGTGTGTTTGTGTGTGTGTTTGTGTGTGTGTATTTGCGTGTGTTTGTGTGTGTGTGTGCGTGTTTCCAAGAAGTAGGGCTCGCGTGTTATCAATTCTGTCGCGCCTACATACGTAATTCATATCCAACCGTAGGAATAAGGTTCCAGCTTTTAAAGGGCTTCGTCAGAAAATGTTCTCTAAAGCGAGGATGAAAGGGAATTTATAGGCCAGGAAATCGCCGATTATTAAGTAGCACCAAAAACGCTTTGTATCCATTCGCTAAAAGTATCCAATTATCACTAAAAGCTAAGCGAGGGAAACGTTCTAAGAAACCTCGTGCTGGTGGCAGGAAAAGAGAGACGTGCGCAAAGGCATTTATTGTGGCCGCTATCGGCGACTTCACATTGTGATGCATTCAGCCGAAGGTGTAAGCGAGAGATCCCACCGCGCGCACACGGTGATTACCGAACTCCTCGTTGATGCACTGTTTGTACTCGCATAACGTATAAGTCGGTTATCAGTGGACGAGGCGCCAAATTGCGCAATTGCACTCTCGCGTAACGGCAGGTGTTGTCAGGCTGTGATGATGTACCAGCTGCACATTGCGGCGCGCTCGAACCGTTACGTGCTTGCAAGAGAGAGCGTGCAAACACTAAGCGAGAGCTAAATAAAAAAATAACAAATGATAAGTAGGGAGGGTTGAGGGGAGGAGGGATGAATCTGTGTGGCCCCAGTATCACCACGTTTTCCTCCCACGGTGAGAGCAAATAGTGCCGACCTCAGCGGGTCTGTAAGGGATGAAGGAGGATAAAGCAAAGGGAAGAACAAAGAGACAGGAAGGGCGTCAGGATTGCGGAG
Source organism: Rhipicephalus appendiculatus (assembly GCA_030522465.1). NCBI lineage: Eukaryota > Metazoa > Arthropoda > Arachnida > Ixodida > Ixodidae > Rhipicephalus > Rhipicephalus appendiculatus. Next base: position 22,315 of record JALIZH010017763.1, read on the forward strand.
TGGCCCTCGTGTCACCACCAACTGCCCCGAAAGGCGCTCGCTAGCCAAGATGGATGCGCGGCTTCTTGTCAACACAGAGAAGAAGGACGCGCGATCTTTCTTGCTTTATCGTGGGAAGTTCCATATGCACGTGGCTTTTGCTTTGCCTCGCTATGCTTTGCCACACATAAAGAGTGAACACTTCTG
>JALIZH010017763.1:27500-60339 GCA_030522465.1 Rhipicephalus appendiculatus
CCTAACGTGCCCGGTAATGACAATCATCAGTGCTTATAGAGTTGTGCGTGCCAAAATGCAAGTTTCATCATTCTGACGAACGGCGAATTTCGAGCAACACAACTCTTAAATTAGTGTAGAAAGTATAAGATGTACTGCAGCAGAATCACTGTACATGGCTATATGGCGACTGTGCGCGTTACGAGAATGAGTGGCCGCTAATTATTCACACGTAAGTCAAGTCACATCAAATAATTAGACAGGAGGTATAACTTGTAGACGAAGGAAGCAGTGATATTGCTGTCCGCGCAAAGTAAGCAAAGATTTGCCTGTCTCCCACAGCAGGTGATCCATCTCGCTGTGTTCGTGTATAGGACGGGCCAATTTGCTGGCAGACTCAGGCTCTGTTTATTCCACCTTCATTTCCGGAGCGTGTCAGGGACATGCCGAACCAACGTGTTGTCGAGAGTGTGCGAGAGGAATTACTTCCGTTCCCTTGTACCTATAAGCAGCGTTATACCGAAAGTACTATCAATCTAGTCGCTCGAGGAAGGAAGGAAAGAAGGAACAGGAGAGAGAGAGAGAGAGAGGAAAAACTGGGATGTTGAGTCTAATATAACTGGTATGCTACGCTACACAGGGGAAAGGGATAGGAGAGATTTAAAGTTAGAGGTAGAGAAAAAAAATGTATTTCAGAACGTTTATTGGAAGAAAGAGAGAGAGAAAAAAGAGGGAAAGGGGGCACACATTCACAATGTCAGACTCCTCACTGTGGCAACATCGCCTCTAGTCTGTGACCGCTGTGGAAGTATGTTGTGTTCAAGAATTTGAGCAATGCCTTTGTCACCTTCACACGCGATGACCTTTCAGGACCACATTACAAAATATTTACTGCCGTAAATGGTCTGCGGTCGAGCGATTGCGAGGTTAACCGATAAATGCCACTGACTGGACAGTAGACACAGTGCCTGCTGCAGCTTTGAACTGAAAATGTATCCCAACGCATGTACAAAAAAATAAGGGGGGGGGGGGGGGAAGGAGCCATCACGGTGGCCTAATGGTTGCATTATTCGGCTGCTGACACAGAAGGCACGGCTCTGATTCGAGCCGTCGCGGCCGCATTTTGATGGAGGCGAAATGCTAGAGGCCCGTGTACGGCGCTATGTCAGCGAACGTTGATGAACCCCATGCTGTCGTAAACTATCGGGAGCCTGTCTATATACGTCCTCTCTTATAGCCTGAGTCGCTTTCGGGCCCTAAAGCCTGTCTACCTAACCAGACAGTATTCACAAAAAACTCTTGCATAAAAATGTTCGTAAACGAAGACTCCAGTCAATCCTGAGGCTGAACATATTATTAAACAAGCCCGCTGACGAACTGCAAGGAACACCTGCATGCAAATGAAAACTGTGATGTTGTCGCTAGTAAAAATTGGGGGGACGCTTAAGCTTCGCCTTTAAGAGTTGAACGCGATAGCGATATCCCGTCCCTAGTGCGTACTTCAATCACTTAGTGCATACTATGTAATGGGTAGTATGCTTTAAACCAGGAGCAATTATGCGCGGCAAATGTGGGAAATGTTTTCGAACTTGTTATGCACCCACTACGTGGTGTTAAGGGAATACGCTCAGTAAGGTGTGCGCCGTTTGTAATGGGTGGCTGGCTTTAAACTATGAAATCGTTATGATAGTCACATATTCTGACGCCCGATGGCAATGTACGCTTGTACCACGCAATATTCGTGGGATATTACATGTTATATTGCGACGCCTATATAAAGGACGCTTGCGATTGCGAAGCATGCAAGTTATTTTCACTGCATTTCCAAGCAGAGGAAGTTATTTTCACAGTATTTCCAAGCAGAGGCATGGCTGTGTGGTAGAACACCTGCTTGCCACGCAGACGACCCGGGTTCGAGCCTCACTCGGACCCGAAAATGTTTATTTATTTTATTTGCATCTTTCTCGATTTTTCGTTCACGGACAAGATGATGATTTTTCGCTCACAACCAACGACGCCGACACCGACGCCGACGCCGGAATTTCTGCGAAACGAGCTCTTTAACGCTATCGCGTTAATAACAACGGAATCAACACAGATAATGTGGTGGTCGATGATGAGGCAATTGTACCATTGCGGTCCATGGGTACTACCTATAATTGATGAAAGGGCCACCTTCTTCAAATATCGTCGTACATTGTAAAGATTGTAAGTGTAATCATTTACTGAGTGAAACCAAAGTGTCCTCAAGGCTGAAAGATAAGGCCGCGCGGGAAATAGTTGACGCCTTCGTCATTCCCGAGTCTGGCGGCATGTGTGCGGCAAGGCCGTGAGTGAGCTTCCGTAAACTTGAAATTGGTTATCTAACCACTAACCTTTAATCTTAACCATGTGCCTTTTCACTGTGTTTCTGATAACAATTTCCACAGTCGATAGTCCGCGCTTGTCTCGTGTTTTGCCTTTCTTTCTTTTCTCTGGTTTATTGCGCCAAATGCCATTCACTTTGCCTCGAATGTGCCAACTCGAGCACATATGCGATACACAGCTCAAAGGGTCGCAGGCTACCGACCAAAGTCTTGCTAGTTACGTGGTTTGCTGCTTCAGAGCCAAAGCAAACTGATTGCTTCTCTTGTCTCTGCTAACGTTGACTTAAAGACCATTTCAAGTGAAGCGCCTTATTGTAGAATGAACATACGACTCCCTAAGCCTTTCTTGATGTGAGAAACTTATCCTTTGATTTTTGCTATAATTGTTCTTTACGTCATAGCGCATTCACAACGCCCTTAAATTAGCCAAAATGATATTCGGGGTATACTAGCATGCTGTCGAACGTATCGTATAGATTTGTTGACTTGATATAAGGCGTTGTCCCGCGTGTTTCCGTATCCGCCTTTCATTTTCACTCCGTGTCCATCTAGAAAGCCCTAATAAAACGCAACACATAGCCAGAAAGGACCTCAAAAATAACATAAATACTAATATGAGTGCATAACAATTTCGAATGCTAGGTCTTATAGCACCGACTGAGACTTCCTGTATACCCAATGATCACATGCGGAAATGCCAGGGCGAATGCACATCGCCGAGAGTGATTCTGTAAGGCTTTGTCAATTCGCCGCCCAACAGAGATACATATTTCAAGTCCCATCGTCACTTGGACAGATGTCCGGGAAGAGTCTGAGCAACACCGAAATCTGAAGACCGTCATGCATCTTTCATGAAGTGTCGTTTACTCTCGGACAACTTTGTGATGGTGCTTTCATCGACGTTCGAGGATAGGAAAAACTTCCTTCTCGCAATGATTTGTTGGCTATGGCGCTGTCTGAATCGACTTCCGGTTCGAGACACTGGGCCGCAGTGTGGGCACTGTTGTCTGTGTTGCCGCTTTCTCCATGTTCTAGACGCCATGCGACGTTACTCGTCGCTTCAAAAGCAACGCCGACCGTTTTACGTGTTGGTCATGGTACCACACAAACTCTGAGCGATAGTTTTATTTGAGCGGCATGTTCCCCGCTCTAAATTTTTCATGCATTTAGCAAAAGTGGGCAATGCAGTATATGTAATGCAAGTATACTCAGACGGTAGAATTTATCTAGCAGAGCACCTAGTTGTCAGAAGTTCTTCTATATTGTTTTTTAACGTATGCGTCTTGAAGTTTGGCACAATGTTCTGACACGTATAAGCGATTCTGAGCTAGCCAACGACTGTGCTCGAATATATGAAATCAAGCTTATTTGGAAGATATTACTGCGTGTTTCAAGTCTCAACCGTTTTGTACAAAAAGATGCTGAGTGCGATATTTCCCCTGAGCGCTCCCGTGTTTCATTCACAACTACTACACTCTTCCGGTCTCCTCATCGTTCTGGGAAATGCTAAAAAAAATTGGAGGACCCTTAAGCTTCGCCTTTAAGAGTTGGACGCGATAGCGATATCCTGTCCCTAGTGCGTACTTCAATCACTTAGTGCATACTATGTAATGGGTAGCATGCTTTAAACCAGGAGAAATTATGCGTGGCAAATGTGGGAAATGTTTTCGAACTTGCTATGCACCCACTACGTGGTGTTAAGGGAATACGCGCAGTAAGGTGTGTGCCGTTTGTAATGCGTGGCTGGCTTTAAACTATGAACTGGTTATGCTAGTCACATATTCTGACACCCGATGGCAATGTACGCTTGTACCACGCAATCTTCCGGGGATATTACATGTTATATTGCGACGCCTATATAAAGGACGCTTGCGTTTGCGAAGCATGCAAGTTATTTTCACTGCATTTCCAAGCAGAGGAAGTTATTTTCACAGCATTTACAGCCAGAGGCATGGCTGTGTGGTAGAACACCTGCTTGCCACGCAGACGACCCGGGTTCGATCCTCACTCGGGCTCGAAAATTTTTATTATTTATTTTATTTGCCATCTTTCTCGATTTTTCGGTCACGGGCAAGATGATTATTTTTCGCTCACAACCAACGACGCCGACGCCGACGCCGGAATTTCTGCGAAACGAGCTCTTTAACGCTATCGCGTTAATATTTTCCATCCATTCGTAAAATAATGGAAGAACACAATCACTGCATAACCAATGACAAGCACGCCGCAGAAGTGCACGTGATTCCTCTCCTATCGCATTGAACAGCAGGCTGCTTGAAGCAGCGAAGAGCAAAGCCTCGAACAGGAAGTGCCGTAGCAAACGACGTGCCGTTTTCCTATCCGCCTATTGGAGATTACTCCCGCTAGGTACACTAACTTATAGACTCCCTTGGCCCTGCTTTGTCGTGAACAATGTCGCGAGGTGCTTCAGTACGTGTTGCCAAAGAACAAGAGAAACAAAACAAGGAAAATTTGACCAGACACTTAAAGGGAAAAAAAATTAGCGAGCCAGACTTATTTAGTATATGAAGCAAAACAATGAGCTCTGTCAACTTATACAATGCGGTTTGGCCGTCTGCCACGCAGATATGATCAGCAGGATTTGTCAAACCTTATTACATTGAGGGAGATACAGTTGGAGAGATCGCTAATTGAGGGAGAGACCTCTCATCGAATAGCTAGGAAGGAGGAAAGCCGAAAGAACTGATGTTTATTGCGTGAGACAGCGAGAAAATAATGTTCTTACTTCGCCTCAGGTAGGCAGAGCTCTAAGTCTAGAAAGTCATTGCCTGATGTCGCGGCCCGTGGCCGGCGTACGATGCTTCACTAAGAGCTTCGCTTGCAACTAACTTTGTTCTCGAGATACCACTGCAATATATACACGCCGGGCCGCACATGCGCAACAACAAATCACGCGTCAACTCACAACAATCAGCCATTCCAATGCAAGTGCTAGTTCAAAAAACTACCACAAAATTCAAACTCAGCTGATCGCTGCAAAACCGACTTATCGCTAATACAGACATTATTTTTTTTCTTCTTATGTCTTATGCATCTTGCGTTTCTCCTTCAAGCAGTTTCCTGCCTATACCAAAAATAGTGATATTGGCAAATCTCGCCTCACATCTACTCGCGCTGCAGCGCACTGCCAAATGTGCCGAAAAATTATTCCTGATCGAAAGATCATGTTCCCTCGCTCGATAGTCAACACATCGAGAGGTCTGACCGATGTATACCCTTCGACAGGACAGCGGAATTCTAGAGCTTTGTTCATGTGCCTTGCGGAAAAAAAGTGGAAAAATGTCCTACTAACAGCAATTCTGGACATTCTACGCCAAATTATTTTATAATAAACCGTATATGTATCGCATCGCATCAGCGTCTTGATAACTCGGCCCGGTCTGGCGGCTTTTCGGCCGCAGCCTGACCACTAGCCTCCACGCTTCATTGCCCTTCTGGAGGGTCCTTTGGGATAACGTCGATTAAGTGCCCGTCAAGAACCTGTTCGCTTTCTCTTGCGCGTTGGCTGTGTGTACAGTTGCTCCCGGTAAAAGGCTGGACGGAGAAACGGAAGTGCTCTTTGGTGCTCGCTACGCGTGTTTATTTTCCGGAAGGCACCTAATCCTCAATAAAGTAAGCAAGCTGCGTAGACGACTGAATTCGTATTATGGGAGGACGTCCCTTCGCAAACAGGAGAAGACAAAACAATGAGGAGGAAAAAATATCTGAAGTATACGAGAAAATGTTCAGCAAATAAAATAAAAAAAAACTACGCAGATCGTCCCATCATTCCCGCCATGCTTTCAGTCGGGCGTAATGGTCCCCTCGCAAATCTGCTTTCATGCTGCGTCACGAGCGCAGCAGCGGAAGGACAGACGTACCTTATCTTGTGAGCCCTAATCTTGTTTTTCGTTACTAATTTCTGCTTTATACTTCCACACCGTGCATCCGCGCATAAGCGGAGCACGTTTGTACGGCTCGCCCTCGTTTCTTTTGTTGTATTGTCGCAAAACTTCGTTCTGAAGACTTGATAAAAATTCATCTGCTCCCGTGCTCGCGGCACTCACATCAGCTGAATTACATTTCTGGAAGTGAACTCGGCTGGCAGATACTTAGTGTCACTGCTGAGAAAATGACACAGACAAACGCTCATATATATATGTATACACACACACACACACGCACACACACACACACACACAGATATATATATATATATGTGTGTGTGTGTATAAAGGTACGTAGAGAGAGATAATTCTTTTCTCTGCTTTTCTGGCCGTGGCGCGGGCTTTCTCCCGAAATTCCAGCCGAAATGAAAAAGATAACATCGCGAGAAAACATGTTTAGCATTCATGCATATACCTGCAATCACCACAACACGCGCTCACATCGCGCCACTTTCGAACGCCAGCACAGACAGCACAGTTGAGTACGTGAGGGGCAGACATCTACCACATTACAGGAGATGCGGATTTTCCACAAGTAGAACACTCTGAGAAGTAATGGAGGAAGAGGAGTATGGAGGTTGTTCCTATAGGGGAGTAACTAACTTCCCATAACCATTACTCTCTTTTGGGGGGTAACTGCGTATGGACAAAATTTTACTCCCCCCTCCCCCCCCCCCTCGCGGTTACTCCAAACCAGTTTCACCTTCCCGATGCTCCTCAAGGGAGCAACAGTTACTCTTTGCGCAAAAAGAAGCAGTTCTTGGTTGACTTAACCAGCATTTCGACGTTTGTACAGGCATGTCATCAGATGTACAATCGATATATAGGCATGACATCCAAAAATAGATTTCAGAAAATTGACAGCAAAAACATGGGATTCGAACTCACGACCACTGAGTCAGCATGCGCGTACACTCACCATTACAACACGCCACGCTAGGGCACAGTCTGGAAGGACATGGGGAGTTATGTAGGCACCGTGTACTTGTGCACGCGTAGCTCGCCCATTTCGTTGTGTCTTCGGTAGGCCTGACTTTTTGCTCCATCAGAGCCTATAATTTGTGTGAAGCACGTCAGTACCAACGTCACGCACTGGCTACCTCAGCCTTAGCCATTCTGACATCACGTTACGTATGCCTAGAGCCGCGCACAGTGAGACATGTGTATGGGTACCCTGTCCATTATTTGATTTGCACGAAGCCGGCCTGTGCGCACAGGGATTTTCGTGCGAGCCCCGGGCGGGCTAAAGCGGATTACCCAGTTTGGAGCGGGTGCATTTTCGACAGCCTGAAAGAAGAAGAAAAATATCAAGGAAGGAACTAACTGAAAAATAAAAGCGCGAATCTAACTTTTCGACTTATGCAGACGCGCTCCGCAACCCTTCAACTCCCTGCCCTAGCCCTTATTTTATGCATAAGACAAGAAAAAAGATTTTTCTCGCATATATTACACTCCGGAAAGGCAGTAAAAGACGCGAATGCGGAACGCATTTCGCGTTTCATCCGCTTAAGGGATCACTGGGTCTCCATCGCGGAAGAACATGATGAAACAGGATGATCATTTACTGATACGTACAGTAAAAACAAGATAAAAATGCGTGAGAATATAGTAACAGAACAGGAGACACAGATGGCGAGAATCATTATACGGTTCCTCTTTTGCCAAATTTATTCACACCTTTGGGATATAGGGCAAGGTAACGTAAACACTCTAATGCGCTTTCCTCAGCACAGCTTGCGGATCTCCGCGAAAGATTGTGCGTGAGCCGTCTCAAAAATAGATCTAATGTGTGTGCTTCAATACATCTCCGATGGAAGGAAGTCTCTACACTGGCTTCGAGCATTGCCGCAACCTCTTTCGGATCTGCTCATCCGCAATCATGAAACTAATACTACTTACGTTTGTCTAGCATGGCTCAGTTTCACAGATCACCGGGAGCAACATTTGAAGACAACAATGCCATTTCGTTGTCAGAAGGGCAATTTGAACATACACTACGACTGTTTGTCATCCACTATGATATCAGCTGTGTTTTAAACACCGGAATCTGTCTTTTGAGTTACTATGACTCACGCTTGGATCCAACATTGCTGTTTCCTAAGAAACCTAATCTGCTCGAGCGACAGTCTTTTCACGAGTGTTCTCTTAGATAAAGGCTGAAAAGTAATTGAAGAAAAAAATGCGGGAAGTTTGCACTAAGTCGCGAAAAGCTTGGCACAGTGACGCTGGTCCATCCTCAAATCATTAGGCAAAAGACGTTGCCGCTTTGATGCAACTTGTTCTTGCTAGGTTTTGCTGCGTTTTAACTAGGCTTTGCTTGAAGATCGACCATCTTCGCTGTTGCAAACTTTGTGCGACTTATTGCGAACTTCCCGCATTTTTTCTCTGTTTGTTTCTCACTCTTTCTCTCTCTCTTTCAATGTCTCTCATTTCTTTCTATTTCAATCTTGCGTTCTCTTTATTTTTTCTTTCTTATCTCTTTCTCTCTCTCTCAATTTATATTTCTTTCTCTATCTTTCTATTTCTATCTTTCTATTGTGCCTGGATAGCCGTGTGGAAATATCTTTCTCTTTCTCTGATTCTCCCTCTTTCTCAATTTTTTTTATTTATTTTTCTCTATTTCTCTTTCACAGTCTTTTTATGCTCTGCTTTACGCTCTCCCATCCTCTTTTCTCTCCATCTCACCCTCACGTTTCCTCCTCCTCACCATCACTCCTCTTTTCTACCCCCCCTTGCTATCGATACTATGCAAGGCTATGCTGCTCTGTCAGCGTGCCTGGGTAGCCGTGTGGTCAAGGCGCTCGCCTTCGGATCATGGGTACGCGGGTTTCGTATTCCGCCACGTCACGAGGAATTTCTTTTCGCCTAGATTTTCTCTATTCTCTTTCTTTCCATCTCTTTCTTTCTCTCCCTCACTTCCTTTATCTCTCTCTCACCCTCTTGCTACACGCCACCCGTATGTTGCCCAAATTCTGTGGCACATACGCGTTCACAATAATTATAGCTTTATGTCCCGTCAGCGGGCCTTGGTACAGAGAGCCAGGGCGGCGGCTTCAACCAATGGGGTCCCGGAAGAGAGACTCCACCTAGTCTCCACCTAGTCTCTAACGAAGTCCTACGCCTCTCTTTTGTTATTAAATGCTTTTCATCACCCCCATTACGCAGAGCTAGTGCAGCGTCGCTGTCAAAAAGATACGCAACAGTAGAGCGTGTTGTGAGAATGGCATGGACGAGTCATTCTTTTTGAGAACTTCGCGTACCGCACAGCCCTTTAAACGCAGGCATCTGTAGGTCCTAAAAATGTAATTCGCCCCCGATTGTTTTCGCAATACAGTGGCACGTCGCAGTCGCAAATGTCTGCGCTATACGCTCCGTCTTCGGCGGTTTATGTGAGATGGGCTGCAGGAAACTGTCGGCCAGTAACGCTACTCACAGCGTTCTCTTCTCAATGTAAACCGATATACAAAACAGTTTCAGCCAGCTCTCTCTGAACGGTGAGCGACTACTGGAACGGCGTCCTCTGCCGCTGCTGCTAAACGAGCTGCGCGAGCAGAGGCTACACGCCGCCGACGCCAGAATCCAGAGTTGCGTGCCCCCAAAGCAAAAGAAAAGCACCGTCACCGAAAAGACCTGGAAGTGCGTGCCGCCGAAGCTTAAGCTTGACATTTGCGGTCAGATTTCGCATTAGGCTGTATCGTAATCGTCAGTGAATTGGTTTTTTAATTTTACTCACCTGATCAGTGTTCGTTCGTGCTGCGCAACCGACTACCATAAAATGCCTTCCACCTTTCCATGTATCTTTATTTTAAATCGTAAAACACGTGGCGGAGACGTTAACGTTCATGACGTCTAAGTTTACCGGTGCCGAGGCGCACGCATGTACGATGACTTGGAGCACGCTATCTGCATTGCTTGGAGCCATCTTTCCAGACTAGATAGAAACAGAAGCGGCTTGCACATTCGCAAGTGCCACTTAAACCTCGAGGCACTTTCTTAAACGAGATTAATGAGGACGCCGTTGCGCTGATGTTTCCAAACCCGGCATCGACGATTTCCAGGAAAACAGACGAAATCAGCAGACATGAAAGAAGCAGAGTACGGCGAGTTATGCTCGTATGGTCTGATCCCTTTTACATATAATTGTACACCGCGTCTCTTTTATAGTAGTTAGGAGCAGCAGTTGCACGTTATGCTCTTCGTGTCATTACTGCGCTCTTCGTTGTTGTGGTTTTTGTTATTCATGTTCTTTATTGTATATCCTATTTGCCCCAGATCGACGCAGGCACCCATTTCGGGACTTAATTGCGCCGCTTTGTGGAACACTTCAAGCCATTAGCCCCACGTTGAACGACGTCCCAGTGTGCACTCAAAAACAACTCTCACTGTGCATGCTGACTGCTACATATCGTACATTTAGAAATACCCGTACTATAGGTACATACCTAAAGAGCCGCTAAATAGGTAAGAATTTTCTAGATATTAGTACACTACCCTTTCACAATTCCAATGTTCCAACTTGCTTGCCGCGAGAATAAGCTCAGTAAGCTAGAAAATGCGCCAAAAGAAAAATGCAGGTTCTGACACCACCTTGAAATTCTGACACCATATGCCACGACGTCATAAATTTTGATGGCGTCTACTAGGTCCTACGTAGTTCATAGTCCCTAAAAATGAAGTATGTCGTCCTCCGAGGCGGCTATAGGCTTAACATACCAAGTTTCAATGAAAATTTCGTACAGCCAATGTCGCCAAAATACGAAAAATACCCACTGAAATCCGGGACTTCACGCACCGATATTTTGACGATAAATGTAAAAATGAGATTTCCACGATGATTTTCACCTAGATTATTAAGCTTATGCCAGTAAAATGAACCAGATTCGTGTTCTCATAGTGCACCTTACCAATCTAAATAGATTTGTTGTTTCATTTTAGTGTCCCTTTAAAGCGCACACTTTAGTTTCTATGGGGTGATATCTTCCGACCGAAGTCCTTGCCATGCTTGTGTAACTGAACAATATTTTACAATATTTTTCCAAGGAATTAGGCGCGTTTCAAGGCGCTTCTGTGACTCTGAACCGCATCAATAAAACTAAATCGGAGATATTAGTAGTCAGAACCTTCGTATGATGCATTTTCCAATACAATTAAACGCGCTATTTTACTGCGAATATGAACCAACTAGCCCAAAAGTACATTTTGACAATCAAACGCTTTTATTTTGTGTGTCTTTCTTTTTTGCCTATCTGATATTCTTCTCATAAGTTTTCAGTTTTTGAACCTGCACAAACGAATACAACTGCTAATACGATTCCACGGGAAACGTAGGACTATGCATCAGCCGCCGCTTAACTTTACCACTTCGACTAAAGAGAACCACGACGACATGCTGATGAGCGCGGGGAAGGCGGACTAACGCATTCGGTGATGGTAAACGTAATGAGAAGGTTCTTTTAAGGCCCCGGAGAAATTTGCATGGAGGCATGTACAGTTATGAAAGGGCGCATCCATTCATTTATAAGAGGACTTTGCGTGCGCTGTGCGCCGACAGACTGCCGTACACTCAAGCGGAGCCGTGTTGGCACGTATAATGTCATTAACGTACGTCAGTACTTCAGCGCTAGTGTCTTCCTTCCCCCAATGTATCCTCCTCGAAAGAAAAAAAATAACCACGCGAATCAGGAGTACGTCGCCTAACCTCGCCGATGGCGACAAACAAAGGCAAGCCAGATTGGGCGCCTGTGTAGGCTTGGTTCAAGGAAAAGTACCGCGCGCAAAAAAAAAAAAAAATGATAGATGGGAATAGGGGTGGAAATAGAAGAGACAGAAGAAAGAAGAGACGGCGAGCACATGTAAGCAGCAAAGAAATATCCTGTGTGGGAAAAGTTCCTTACTTCTCTCTCTTTCTCTACTCATTTGCGACGAAGCTTCACCGAGATTCGAACAACCAATCAAATTCGCCCCTGCCTGTTCTCCGTTCCGCCCTCCCACTACATCGCACTTGTACGAGACGGGACGAAATCCTGACAGCAAGCATACGGAGACGCTTCACGCGCTGCGAGATGCCAACTGCGCAGTGAAAGGATAAGCTGCCGAGACACATACGGGCGTCTGCGTGTCATTTCTTTTGCTGTGCAAACTTGGGCCTGAGTGCAACACCAGAAACACTGCTAATTTTAAATAAAACGTCTAACAAGAAAGAATACCGCTCCGCTTACACAAACTTTTCGAATGCAGCTCAGGTGTTCCTCACCTGAACTGCAGCTCTGCGGAACCAGCGCGCTTGCATGGAGCCGTCGCTCATACATTTGCCGTCTTTTCCTGTTTTTCTCTGTCTCTGCGCTTTAAGTTCAGCCGCCCGTAGATGCTCGCTTGCAATTCACGCCTGCTTATCGACGGGGAAAGGAGGAACTGCAGCACGCGTCTACTGGAGAGGTGAACATCGAGTGGTGAAACACTTCGCTTGGAACAAGGCAATGGCGCTCCACAGCGGAGCTGTTCGTCCGTGCGTTGCGAAGAAGTGTTTGGCAAAAGTAAAATAGGGCCAGAACACTTTTGTGATGTGCACAAAGTGGATTTTTCGAAACCTTTACGGAGTATCTGCAGTTAAGTGGCTGTGAAACCACAAGGGCATGGACGAAGGAGTTGAGGGAAAGAAAAAAAAGCCGTCGATCAGGGTAGTCACACCTGTAATTCAATTGGCTGTTCCTTTTACAAGACAAAATGTACCGCTCGCCTCCTTGTTTCCAGCATGGTCGATTGTTTCCAAACAGGTTTCAGCAAAATTGCAACTGTGGTATAGAAATAGCGTTTATTAATATTTTTTTATGCATCTATGTTTTGCATGTATCAAAAGAACTATAAAAACGTAAAAAAAAAGGAAAGATTGTCCAGCATGTTTTTGTGCTTTCTTTGTTCCTGCGTCTGCAAGCACGCTGAGTGCATTGCATCGGCGGTATCCCCCAAAGGAATGAAAACCGCGAAGGTTTCTGATATTTTCAAAGGTGGTGAAAAAAATATTTTATCTAATTATCCTGCGATTTCTATGCTACCGCTATTCTCAAAAGCCTTTGAAAAAATTTTGCCCGTTTTTTCGACAAACATTCCAGATTTCCAGTTCGTATTTCCAGTTCGTATTTCGTAAAGGGAAATCAACCGAGTCTTCTCTGCTTTTACAAAAAGAAATTTTTTATGAAATATTGACCTGAAAAATTAATGCTTGGAATATTCATAGGTTTCACTCAGGCGTTTCACATCCTAAATCATGAGATTTTGATTAATAAGCTAAATAAGTATGGCATGCGAGGTCCTTGTCTCGATGTTTTTCGGTCGTACTTAAATCAACGTGGCCCAGCAGTTGTTGTTGATGGCCAGTTATCGGCTGTGCGGTCAATGAAATGCGGTGTTCCTCAAGGTAGCCAGCTCGGTCCTTTTATTTTTGATGTTTATATTAATAATATAATCAACATTTGTAGTGACCCACACTTCATCCTTTCTGCCAACGAAAGAAGCATATTTTTTAGCGTCCACACCCCCGACGAACTTATGCAGAGCGGAAATGTTGTTCTTAAAGCATTGAATGAGTGGTCAATGGCAAATTGACTGCTCATAAATACTAAAAAAAAACTAGAGCTATCTTCTTTCGGCTCATAAATATAGTAGTTGCCCCTACAAACCGTCTAGTGCTTTGCGAAAATCAAATAGACACAACATATTCTTTTAAGTCACTTGGTGTAGTATTCGATTCGTCAATGAGGTGGACAAATCACGTAGCTGACATTGAAAAGAAATTGCATCAGGCAGTTGGTTTTCATTCCAGATGTCATTTTGATTTCCCTACCCGGTTTAAGATAACAATATATCATGCTGTGTTTCAATCGCATATAAATTATTGTCATTTCGTTTGGGGCACGACATCAAAAACTAACACACTAGAGAGTTCTTCCTTAAATATAATATTATCCGTACTGCCACTACTTTTGAACATCGGTTATTGCATTACTTTAGTTTTTCACCACCTGTCGTAATAGAGTCCTTGATATCTTTACCTACCTCAACCTTAAAAGACAAATCTGTTTGTACTATAAGTGTCGATAAGTGGACTCTTCCCCGTAGGAGAACCAGCTACGGAAATCAAACCCTCCAATTTCTCCTGCCAACAATTTTAAACAAATATGAAAAAGACGACAGTCGCCTACTCATTCTAGCACTCCAAATAAGATAAAAATATTTTGTAAGGTGCAGTGTATAGGTCTTTTTTTTTTTATTGATATGATATGTAAGGAGATGTTGGCGCACAAGTCAGGCGCCGGCTACTCCTTTGCCCTTGAGTGAGTACTGAATATACATCTTAACAAAGGAAAAACAAAGAGCAGTACATGGAAAATAAAACACAAGAGCACACATATGTAAAAACACACCCACAGAACAACACCATCACAACGTATAAGAAAATGTCCGAATGCCAATGAATAATGTCTCTGATGATGTGTGTGGTCATCATTGAGTCCCACCGGCTCAGCACAGCAGTCAACACGTCTAGTCCTTATGGGGATGAATTCGATCATGTGGACATAACAGTCACATGCACTTCAGCATTCACACATAACATGCACTTCAGCACACATATATAATGCCTGTCATATAATAGTGCGTATTACAAGTAAGACATGTGATTATATGAATATAAGTTCCTTATTTCTTAATAATTGCCAGCAATTCCGCTGTCTTCTAAAAAACGTTTTAGCGCTTTTAGGGCGTACTTCTGTAAAGCTCCGGTTGGCCACGGGCCCAGAAGTTTCTTGATACTGAACGGTCTACGGTCTAATACCAATAGTTCCGATTTAAGACGGCGTCTCGGTGTGTCATGGCGTGGGCAGTCCATAAGAAGGTGACATACATCTTCATCTACAAATCCACATTCGCATTCGGGAGTTTCACTTTTGCCAATTCTGTGTAAGAAATGTTTTGTGTATGCGGTGCCTAGCCTTAACCGGTGAATAAGTGTTTCGATACTTCTATCTAATGCTATCGTAATTTTGAATTCAATGAATGGATCAATATGATATAAATCACAGCTCTTGGAGTTTTGGTCAAACCAAGTATTTTTACTCATTCGGAAAGTTGTTGCCTTTATAACACTTCGCAATTCATTTTTCGAAATTGGTAAGGAAACAGTAACATCTTTACGATGTGCTTGTCGTGCAGCCTCATCGGCAGCTGTGTTACCAGGAATGTTACAATGTCCAGGTATCCACTGGAATTTTATCTCATGTTTCGCCTGGCTTGCTTTTGTGAGCTCTTTAAGTGTTTCATATATTACACTATCCCTGATTACCGTCGTGTTTGTACTGGAGAGTGATGATAATGCGGCCTGTGAATCGCTGAAAACTACCCATTTTCTCGCGTCTGCTGCTGAGTTTATATACCTGATAGCATACAGAATAGCGAATAGCTCAGCTGTTGTAGATGATGTCGCGCGAGATAATTTATATGATTCCTGAGTATTGAGGTGCGGTATTATAAATGCTGATGTCGAAGAGGTTGGAATACTTGAGCCATCTGTGTAAACATGTATGTACCCTGGATACCGTATGTGTATCTTGTAAAGCGCTAGTTGTTGAGCAGCTTGAATGAACATGTCTCTTTTTCGGATGATACCATCTACTGACAATTCAATGCTTGGTATTGTAAGCAGCCACGGAGGATAGTCAACTTCAGAGCTCCAAAATTCATTCCTTGGTAATATATGAAGATTGTTCCGTATTGCTTCATTAACATTGCTTTTATCCCTTCGTAAAATCTCCAGTGCCAATGGGTGGTCTTTGTGTTGCGTCTGTAAGCAAAAAAAATGCCGGCATGTTTCTATTGTTCTCATGACTGGAAAGGGTGATTGGCGAGTCTCGGCTATTACGAGGCTGCTGGAAGTCGCTCGTGGAACACCTGTTTTTGTTTCTGTGTGTAGGTTATACTAGTGGAGCACTTCTTTTTTTGTTGCAACTTGCATAGTTCTTTCCTTTTATGTATTTCATGTATGTTACGTTACGAAGCGACCTCTCTCCACTTAGACTGGGGAGATAGGTCGAACGAGGATTTTTAGACGCGAAACGTGGACTATCTCTGAACCACGGCAGTGACGGTTGGGAGAAACGTACACGGGAGTGACACGGTAGTTAAGAAGGAATGTTTGTTCATTAATTATGTAGGGTCCAAGGAATCGCGACTGGAACTTTCCACACTATACGGGAACAGGAGTAGGCGTCCAGAGGAGCACTTCGTCGCTAGGACGGAAAGAGGCGCCTCGATGAGAGATGTCATACCGCTGCTTGCGATCGGGTCGACTGGCTTCGGTAGGGGGGCCGAGCAAGTTGCCGACATTTTTCAAGTCTCGAGACGAATTGTTCAGGTGTAGTCGTAGAATCGTCGGTAGGAGTGCGTAAGAATGAAGCGTCGATCGTAAATGTCGCAAAACGGCCGTAAATTAGGTAGAAGGGTGAGTACGCAGTATTGCGTTGGACGGCGGTATTATAAGAGAACGTCACAAATGGTAATATTTTGTCCTAGTTGTCGTGAGCGGGCCCAATGTTCATGGATATCATATCAATTATTGTGGGGTGGAATAGCTCTGTTAAGCCATTGGCTTGAGAGTGGTATATATGCCCATGTTGTATTGTGAGATGCGCCGCAAGTTCTAAGCATTTCTTCAGTTACTGTAGATAGAAAATTCTTGCCGCGTTCGTTTAAGAGGACGCGGGGCGCGCCATCAAGCAAGACAATGGCTTCGAGAAACAAGGTGGTCAAGTCAGAGGCAGTACTAGAGCTTAGAGGAGTGGTCTCTGGGTACCGCGTGAAGTGGTCAACCACTGTCACGATCCAGCGATATCCTGCACGCGGGCAACAGGTCAGACGAGGTCCATTGCAACAATGGCAAAAGGTTCCTCGGGACATAAGTTTGGTTGCAACAAGCCATGAGCAGGTGAAGTCGGCCACTTGCACCGTTGACATAGTGCGCAAGACGAGACGTACTAGGTCAGGCCGGAATATGCGGCTCCTAATGCGGCTGTATGTTTTGTGAAATCCCAAGTGGAAAGTAAATGGGTAGTCGTGAAAGGCCTCAAGGGCCTGCGTTCGAAGCGAACGTGAAAGAACGGGAACCCACCGGTACCCATAATTATCGTAAACGTATCGGTGCCGCACGTTGTTTTCAATATTGAATTGCCTGAGTTGGCGGTGCGACCTGGCATTACATGGTGTACACTTTCCGCAGAGGTGTTGAACAATGCTATGGCAGTATGGATCTTGCTGTTGACAGGAGGCCAATTGAGTGTAGCGACTGGAAGACAGCGGGCCAGCAACGGCGAGTTCCGATAACGTTAGGGCACGCGTCCTATTCATCATGTGACAGGCAATGAAGAGGCTTCCTCGGATTAGACGTTAGTGGGAGAAAGCATTGAAAGAGGGCGTCGGCATCTTGGTATTTTCTCCCAGATTTCTAAAGAACGTCAAATGTGTACTCTTGCAGCCGGAGCACCCAGCGGCCGAGGCGTCAAAATGGCATCCGTAAATATATGGGCGGAATTTCTGTATGGCCCCAATCATAGCCAGGCGTTCCTCTTCTGTGATTGAGTAGTTTTCTTCAGCGTTCTTGAGTGCGCGGCTGGCGTAGGCGATGACTCTCTCTCGACCAGTTGTATCAGGCTGTACAAGGACGGCACTGATGCCATGGCCGCTACCCTCAATGTGTATGTAGGTAGGGACATGCTCATCGAAGTGACAGAGGACGGGGTCAGAAGTTAGCGCCGCTTTGAGGGCGTCACAAGCGATGTCGCGATCGTTTGTCCAAGTGAAGGCTGTGCGCGACGTCAAGTGCTTGTGCAGCGGCGACGCCATGGAGGCTAAGTCGCGGATGAAGCGGCAAAAATGAGACGCGGATCCCAAAGGCTTCGAAATTGCTTTTGACTATCGGGGCGAAGAAAGCGTGTCGAAGCAATCACCTTGTCACGATCCGGTCCAACCCCATCTTTACTGACAAGGTGGCCCACCACTATGATGTGATATTTTTTTCGCATTGAGCTGAAGGCCACCGTTACAAATGCACGTCAAAACTTCGTCCAACCGCTCAAGATGCTGATGGAAAGTGGAAGAAAAAATAAGGATGCCTTCCAAATAACGTGAGCAGGCTTTCACTTAAGGCCACGAACAACTGTGTCTATGATACGCTCAAACGCTACCGGAGCATTGTATAAACCGAAGGGCATTACATTGAACTCATCGGGTGTTGCAAAGGCTGTGTTGTCCTTGTCCTCTTAGGTATTCGCCAATACCCTGATCGGAGATCGAGACTTGAGAAATATTCAGCGTCCTGGATGGTGCGAAGGATTGTGCTGTCGTTTCGTTCTTTTTGTGCCTTATCTCCGTGCGCTGCTTCAGACCTCAACATGAACCATCACCTACTAGCCAAACTTTCAACTTTACTGGGAGTAAAAGGCATCGTTAATTCGCACCAGCGGATATAGATCTTTGCGCGTGATCTTATTTAGGGCTCGATAATCGACACAAAATCGTAGCAAGCCGTCCTTTTTCCGAAGCAGCACAACTGACGACGACCAAGAAATTGACCATGGCCGAATGATGTCGCTTTTCAGCATGTCAGTGACGTTGTCCTCGATGATTTGACGCTCTGCAGCAGAGAAGCGGTATAGTCGGCGGCGTCCAATTGAATATCCCTCGGTTTCCATGCGGTGCACTGCCACAAAGGTGTACCCCAGAAGCTTGGAGTGGATGTCAAAAAAAAAAAAAAAAAAGCACGGTGTTTTCGAAGTAGCGCCAAGAGATATTCCTCTTGCGCCTCAGGTAGATCAGGACTGATGGTGACAGCTAAAGGTGTGGTCGTCCCATGATCATCGTTAGCAGTAGGCGACAGTGGTGCATCTATGTAAAGAGGCATCAGGCCAAGAGGTTCTGTGTCAGCAAAGCAGGCCAACCGAGTACCTTGGGGAAGAACAAACGGCGACGATGTAGGGTTATGTGTAGTGACCAACGCTCTGCTGTCATTACCAAGCTAGGCTCAACTACAATCCCACCGGATATCCAGCGACCACACGGAGCGAGAAATACATCAACATTAATGATTCTATCGGACGGCAACGTCAAGAAGGCCTCCAAAATGTGTGTCTATATATATATATATATATACATTTTGGAGGACTTCCTGACATTGACGTCCGACAGAATCATTAATGTTGATGTATGCTCAGCTGTCATATATTTATATTTACTTATAATAACATTTATTTAATGTGTTGTTTTATAGTATTAGGGCCCACAGCCTCGCGATTGTTTACCTCCGCTAGTGAATATTTAATGGAGCGCTCCCGGTATCGCGCTTCGTCGCTTCATTTTATAATCCATGCAACCACGCGTGTGAGCCCCCTAATATAAGCGGCCCCCATGATGCCGTCAGACAGTTCCAATTTATGCAAATATTTAACCACAGCTGTCGCTGCAAAAGGGAACAAAAATTTTAAAATGGCATAATATACGCGCCCTCGCTTAATAACTGGCTGCTTCGTCGCTGCATTTTCTGACGCGCTTAATATGCATATCAGCTTCACAGCAATTTTAAACACAAGCACTTCGCGGCAGAATAATGGCAGGTTTGCGAAAAAGGATACTAGAAAATTGAATGTTTTTTTTTTTTTTTTTTTTTTTTTTTTTTTTTTAGTACAAGCGCTAGAGGGTTAAGCTAAGGCACACGCTCTTCTTTACCTCTTCACGTGGCACACTTGCGTAATTTATTTTCTCTGATAACAAGTTCAGAAAGCGTCAACGGGGCCATGCTTGTTAATCGAAAATTTCTGTTCATCGCTGCAGTTCGCATCGACTAGAAGAATAAGCAAGTGTTAAACACGAAAGTTAAGCAAATCAATTTGGTAGTTATAACATGTACGCCGACGCGCTAACCTTGGTTATACGATAGCTGACGTGATAACAATTCTGTCCATACTATGTTAATTAGGCGCAAAAAATTGTTATCACAGTGATGAGTGGGGAGTGCTAGTAAGCAATTTAACATGCATTCCTAGGCTTTCCTCATAAGAACGCCTGTGCATGTTCACGCTGGAGACAAGCTGACATACCAGCCTAACTAGAATGCAAACTGCCCGAGAATTTTGTGCAGGAGAAGGTTATTGAGAGGCGGTACTTAACGCGCTGCTGTATTTCTTGTTCTAGTTTCCTTCGTTTCATTTTTTTTTAATTTTTCATCGTGGTTATTGTAGCACAGATCCCTTTTTAAAAGGCACCGTATTCGGAATAATGAATCATGGGCCTAGGAGAATATCTAATTGTACAGTCGAACCCACTTATAACGATACCGTTTTTACCAATATATCGCTTATAACAATGAAAAGCGGCTGCACCACCAACATTTGTATGCTTTCTATGGTAAAATAATCCGCTTACAGCAATGCCGGCATGCCGCATTATCGGTTAAAACAATGAATTCTGGCTGTTTGGTGTCCGTGCTGAAAGGTAATAGAATGCGAAATCCCTGTATAGAAAGAAGAAAATGAGAAATTCAAACTGCTGAATCCCCGGCCCTATGTTCCCCAGCGCCCCTTCGGATTATTAGTATGCGTGCCGCATAGCGCCATAGCAGTGCGGCAAAGTAAACTTACGACATTCGATACGGCGCGGGCTCAGCGGCTGTGCATTCTCTTGATGCGCTTTCGGGCGTGAAATTTGTCTAAAACTTTAAAACTTCGATGAGCCTCAGAGTTCGAAGCTGCAGACGTGGTCATACATTGGCTTTCTGGTGCTTTTGGCGGTCCCGTGAAAGAGTCTGAGCTTTGAAGCACGACCAAAAATCGACAGCTTTCTTATCCTTATCACTGATATCTGTTGGCATATCTACTTCGATATAGTTTTCTCACAGCATCCTGCTGTCCCCCCTACTTTTCTGGTTTTCGTGCAACCTGCCTATATATATATATATATATATATATATATATATATATATATATATATATATATATATATATATATATATATATACGCCTCTAAAAAACTGTTTATTGGTGACGTTTCGATTAGAGACCGATCTTCATCAGGCACACGCCCTGGTCTTGATGAAGATCGGTCTCCGATCGAAACGTCACCAATAAACAGTTTTTTAGAGGCGTATATATATTTTTCCTATTTTGTTCTACGGCAACCGAAGCCAGACTCTTCATAATCTATATATATATATATATATATATATATATATATATATATGCCACTATACACAATTGTACTTGGACTAGGCTATGGTGTAGAGCTGTGCGCCGCCGCCGCTGCCTGTTTTTGCTCACGCCGATCGCGCCGCCGCCGAAATTTTCAGAGTGACCGCGCCGCCGGTAGCCTTTCGTTTTAACCCGAACGGGGAACCGGGGCATAAAATGCATCACTTCACTTGGCAAGCCACTACCACTTCGGGCTCATGTCACAATTCCCATCATGCTCTTGTTTGTTTTCCTTTTTCATGGTGAGCTCATGTGTAAATAAAAGAAAATTCACGAGCGAACGGCTCACGTCCACAGACCAACCTCCTCCGACGCCCCCTCCCCCCTCATGCTCCAAGCTCTGGTGAAAGTTTCCAGCATGCTCCTGTTTCATTTTTTATGGCTGGGGAGTTATTCTCGATGTGTCCCGCTAGTGAGCTGTCCATTTCGGCCGCAGCTCATTGGCTGGAGTTCAGTGACCAGTGCGCTCCCTGTTTCCGGATCATCTTCCGGAACGTCATTTTGATGCCACAAAGCTTTCACAACTCTCGACACTAATGAGAGGGACGAAATGCGCTTCAACGCAACGAACGCAGCACCCAGACATCCGCTTTTGGGCGTACATCTCGGAGGTTGTGCATAAATCCTGATTGGGTTAGCTATCGAATTAGGTTTAATGCGACCGCCCGTCTAACGCACCAGCGAAGGTCGGTACGCATTCCCTGCATGGTTCTCAAACATCTGAGACACATTCATAAGCAAGTTCAGACTTGACAAACAAGTTCCTGTTCCTGTAAATTTCGTCCACTTTCTTCTTACGCTGGGAATGTGCTGAGGGGTTCGGTGCATTGACGTGGTGTGTATATATATATATATATATATATATATATATGTGTATATAAGGAACAAAAGAGTACAACGCACGTTGGTTTTGCACGGTATATTTTCTGACGTTTCGGCTGATGGACCAGCCTTTCTCAAAGTGACTTTGACAAAGGCTGGTCCGCCAGCCGAAACGTCAGAAAATATACCGTGCAAAAAACCAACCTGCGTCGTACTCTCTTTTGTTCCTTATTCTACCGGGGCTAGCGTTATTTCCTTGCTGCAACTATATATATATATATATATATATATATATATATATATATATATATATATATATATATATATATATATATATATATATATATATATATATATATATATATATATATATATATATATGTGATATCTCGGGTTCAACGTCCCAAAACCGCGGTATGATTGAGGGGCGCTGTAGTAGGGGGGCTTCGGAAATTTTTACCATCTGGTGTTCTTTAACGTGCACTGACATCGCACAGTTCACGGGCCTCTACCATTTCGCCTCCATCGAATTGCGACCGCCGCGGCCGGGATCGAAGCGGCGACCTTCGGGTCAGCAGTCGTCGAGCACCCTAACCGCTACACCACCGTGGTGGACGCATCGACGTGGTCAAGAGCAAACATCATGGCCAACCGCTTTTATTGCGATAGCAATTATATGGACACTCTCGGCTGATTTTCGCCGTCGCCGTCGCCGTCGCCGTCTGTCGACGCCGTCATTCCAGACCACCTAACGGGGGTTCGAACCAGCGATCCCTCGCTCCGCAGCCTGCTAGCCAACACAGCCACACGCCATGCTCGTGCCAGCAATATAACGGCGAGCTATTCATATGCAGCATTTGCCACTCGCGGTACGCAGATCTCGGAACAGCTTGAGCGTGTTTTCTATCACGCAACGCTTTTACAGTTTCTTTCAAATTGAAAACTGCCCTTTAGATGCGCACGAAAACGTGGCTCCCTTCTGTACCACTCATAATGTAGAATGAAACAAAGGACACCGGGCACGCGTCAGACGCCAGCGCGTGGCAGGAGACGCAGAGGGGTCATTCCACGTGCCGCAGTGTAAAAGAAAATGTATCAAACAGCGTCGAAAAGTCATATAATCATATAATCAATCCTTGGCCAATCCCCCCTGAGTGGGTATGAGCCATCTCAGAGGCAGCAGCAACAACAGTGTCGGCTTCTGCGTTGTGGACACTCGCAGCGCGTCGCTCAAATACAAATACGTAACAACTGCGACAGTTGTTAGTTCACGCTTGTCCTGTGTATACCTATGCGTCCTTTTCGAGCGTCCTTCTTTGTGCTGCGGCGGCGCGTTGCAAGTATCGAGCTGATTGTCGTTCTTCGTGTGACAAACTAATTTCTTGCTATCGCATTCATTGCTTCGCCCTAGTGGCGAAACTGTGACTTTTTTTCGAGTAACTGAATGCGCTCTGCCGAAATGGACTGCTGACATCTTCTTCAGATGGACACATCGAGAATAGCTCCCCGGAAGTTGTCGTATATATATTTCTTTCCTCCAGAAGTGTCAAGAGTATTGCCTAACCTCTACGCTGCGGCGTCCTACAGCGTTAAAGGGAGACGATCCAACTCGCTGGATAGCATATTCGTGGAGGCTCGGGGCTACTACAATGTAAATAGATAAATGAAACAGATAAGTAATATATGTCGATGGTATAATGCACTTTTTTTCCTTACTTTTTTTACTCGAGTAAGTCGATAATTAAATAAAGAAGTAAAGGCAATGAAACACTTACAATAACCGATATCTGAGCTAATTGGTAGGTATTCATGTTAAAAAGACACGGCGTGAAAACACACAAGGGTGAAGTCAAGAGAGTGACCAGTTATCTCCTCACGTTGACCATCACGCGCAACTGACTGATCGGTATCGCCTCTTGCCCGGGAATGCGCACATTAGTGTTTTAAGTGCGGAGCAGTCTAAGGGCCCGGGCTGTCGTATGCAGTCATCGCATGCTGTCATCGTATGCTGTCGTAGCTTGACGTAACGCAGGAAAAACCACAAATAGTGTAGCCATCTGTCGCATATTGAGCGCCCGCTCGCGCCAAGGGAAGTCTTCTTCCTCTAGTTCTTCGAGCACATTGATGATGAGGTTAAGTGCGGAGCAGTTTAGGGGCCGGGGTTGTCGTATGCTGTCGTATGCTGTCGTCGCTTGGCATAACGCAGGCAAAGCCAGGTATAACAATAGAAGAAAAGGAATCAAGCAAAAAATAGAAAGAGAGAGAAAGAAATGAAAAAATAGGAAGAACAGAAAGAGCAAGAAAGAGAAATAAATAAATAAAGAGAGAGGAAGAAATCAGTAAACATTGCGAAAAGACAAAAAAAAAAAAAGAAACAGAGAAAAAGAAAGAAAGAGAAGAGGAAAGAAAGGAAAAAAAAAAAAGCCGAAGAGAAACAAAGAAGGCTGCCCAACTCCGCGCTTCCTTCAGCATTGGCACCACTGGTGCAAAGGTGTTAATTTTTTTTTTGTCTATCCTTCTTTTCCGCCGCTGCACGATTTCTCAGGTGGCGGCGTTTGCGGTGTCTGGACTACTTTCTTGCGCCCGTGTTCGCACACCCTGTCTTTATAACGGCCCCAGTACAGCCTCTGAAAATACAATATCGAGCGCGGTATCCTCCCTTGGAATTACGCCAGAACGGTGATTCACGTGACATGATTAGAGAAAATCCTTTCTATTGGTTCATATACGAGAAATATCAGTTGGGAATTGTCTCCTACCCTGCTTTGCCATGCATTTGCCCACCCGTTCTTCCTCACCTCGCGTGATTACCGTGCGCGATGAACTTATTTTGCACTGTTTTGTGAGTTTCCGATTACGCAAGGCGAAATAACAGAGTGCAGCCAACAAGCTCGAAATTCTGATGGGCTCAACGCTTAGTGCTCCAATTGTACACGTGCTTTATGAAGAAATAAGTGTCGAGGAGATATGGAATGGAACGAATGGAAGAGGAACCGGATTATTTGATTCTTCCAACGGACGGACTCTTTACAGTGAAGACGATGCAACTCTCCAAAAAAATAGGCCAACCCGCTTCCACGGTTACTGTATACTTTTTGATTGCAATAACAATTATATGGACACTCTTTTCAGGTTTTCATTGTCGCTGTCATGTTCCGTATAAAGCCCAAATCGGTAACTTTTGCTCGCGTATTGCATGCTGTATCCTCTAGTAAAAGCTCGCGAGCGCTAGCGAGGAACACGGCTGGAGCATGGATGAAACAAGCTGCCCATCTCCATCGTACGTAGGACGCATGCGATTACATCACACCGCGTGCGAGGCCTGCCATCGGTTGCTCCTCAACAAGAAAGGAAGCCTTGTCCGTCTTTCGTTGGGCGAAGGAGCATGAAGAGACGTCAGGGGGCTGCGTGGCTCGATATCCGCAGCTGTGAACTTGGACTATAAGGGGCGCGGTCGCGAGCGCTGGCGCGCGCGCTATCTCGGCAGGCATCAGCAAACGCGTCTCGTATACCCTTCTGCGCGCTATCATCTCACCGCGTCGTCCTGTGACCACTGATACGACAAACTGCATGAGAACTGCTTCTTTCCCGGGAGCGGCCGTATTCCCATCCACGAGTGTTTTGCAGTTTCGCGAGATCGGATGAAAAAGAGTTAGCTGCTAGCCTTAGTTTGTTTTAACATCACATGTTGCTGTCGCATTTACTGCTTCGCCCTTTCGGGGAAACAGTTTTTTTTTCAAAATTCAAGAGACAAACTTCTATCCCCACAAACTCTTGAATCATGAATCTACTCCCCCCCCACCGCGCACCGCGCCGCCGCCGATCCGATGAACCCCGCGCCGTTGACGCGCCGCCGCCGGAGGTGGAAACACCGGCGCGCCGCCGCCGGCGATTTTGGGTCCGGCGCACAGGTCTACTATGGTGTCAGCCATGCTTCTTAATCCGAACACCCTCATCTTCCTCGTCTTCCCTCACCCCTTCTCTAACCTCTTCACAACGCCCACGTACACTCCCCCTCTTTGAAGACTCGTCCCTCTTGGGATGATACATGAAGACGTTTCCAATGGTCGCAAACTCCACCACGCCATCATCGTTGACGTAACCAACCCTCTTGAGAACGCGTTGTTTATTGCAGTCTGCACCACTCGATAAGGTCCCATGTACACCTCCTTCGTGCCGGGAAGGCCTTTTCTGACGAGTATCAAGTCGTTCAGCTGTATATGGGGTATCCATGTGTTTTCGCGGCGGTCGATGTTTCTCTTCATAATTTCGGTATCGCTGATATGCTTCCGGAGGTTTTCGCTTTTCGCACAATTGCAGGCGGTCGGCAATATGAAGCTGTTGACCCGCAGGAAGCACTGGTGCCTTTCCGAACGCCGCAAAATACGGGCTACAGCAGATGCTCCCAGTGTGACCGATTGTGATGAGCGACAGCTGCCTCCAAGCAGCACTTCCATCCGCCTTGAAAACTTGGGTACATTGAAATTAACTGCTTCCAATCTCGGATTATTCTTTCAGCCATGCCATTTCCTGCAGGATGGTACGGCGCGCAGCGTCGCAAAGTAACTCCTCGTTCCTTCACCCAATCTTGCAAACGCTGGCTTACAAACGCTGGTCCATTGTCTGATATTACTACTTTGGTATTCTTAAACATCTGTCGACTTAAGAAAGCAATCACACTATTCGCGTCTTCTCATCCCGGCCGTGCAGCCACTGTTCTTGTGCACTGGTCTATTGCCACTAGGAAAGACTGTGTTCTTCCTACTCCAGCAGCCTTTTTCTTGAGCTCTGCGAAATCCACGTGGATGACTTCAAACGGTATGCCGGAGTGTTGAGGCAAGACCATCTCGTCCGTTCTCTGAAGGTACTTCGCTTTGTGAAGTTGACACTGGTGACAAGACTGAACGTACCGCTGGACGTCATCTTTCATGTGTTTCCACTGAAAACTTTGATGAAACTTGAGGCAGGTTCTCCAAAAAC
Source organism: Rhipicephalus appendiculatus (assembly GCA_030522465.1). Classification (NCBI taxonomy): domain Eukaryota; kingdom Metazoa; phylum Arthropoda; class Arachnida; order Ixodida; family Ixodidae; genus Rhipicephalus; species Rhipicephalus appendiculatus. Next base: position 54,879 of record JALIZH010017763.1, read on the forward strand.
TGTCGTGTCCGCCTGAGTGCGGGCAGTCGTGATAAAGTTCCAAGATTCGGGGCACCATTGTTTCAGGGACTGCGAACTTTCCGTTGAGGAACTTGCGTTCTTCAATACCCTCCCACAATAAGATTGCGTTGATATTTCCTTGATCATGAATTACCGCAAGTCTCGAAAGTGCGACTGCATCCTTGAGGTGTTTTCCAGGCCTGTGATGGACTACGAACGTAAACTGCTGGAGTTCACCCACCCACCTAGCGATCTTTCCTCTAAGCTCTGCGAGGATAAGGATGTAGGCTAAGGCTTAATGATCTGCAAAGAGCGTGAAGCTCCTGCCATCCAGGTAAGGTCTAAAATAGCGTTCGGTCATTACGACTGCCAAGGCTTCTTTCTCTGTAGTCGTGTAGTTCAGTTGTGCTTTCGAGGTGTACGAATAGTACCTGATGACCCTCTGTTGCCGGCTCCTTGGAGAGTCGGCATCTCTTTGGTAAAGCACTGCACCTGTGCCATAATAAGAAGCGCAGGCGTTCAGCTCGAAGGGCAACTTGAAGTCTGGAAGATTGAGAACCGGATCACACGAAATGATGGTCACAAAGGTGTGATAAACGGAATCACACTCTGCTGCCCACTGAAATGGAACATTCTTGGTAATTTCTGTGAGGCATTTGGTTTTTGTCGCATAATCTCTTATGAATGACCGAAAATGCCCCGCAAAACCTAGAAATACCCGCGAAGAGTGTAAGGCATACGGCTTCTGCATTTTTGCGATTTCTTCCACTGATTCCTGTTTTGTTGTCTTGGTTTGGCCCAGAAAGACAAGTTTTCTTTAGAAAAACTCACTTGCCGTTAATCTTGAGCTCGGCATCCCAAAGTGCTTGAAGTACACTAGCAAGATGGTTTGAATGTTCGTCCTCGTTGCGGGAATAAACAATTATATCGTCGATGTAGACATTACAAAACTTCCCAAGAAACGGTCGCAAGACGTCGTTCGTCATCTTCTGGAACCAAGCGGGTGAATTCTTTCCCCCAAATGGTAGTCGATTATACTCGTAGGTGTCAAAGGGTGTTACGAAGGCAGAATATTTCTTGCATTCTTCAGAAAGCCAGAAACCTTTACATAAGTGAATTCGCGAAAATACTCTGCAGCCACCCGTTTCATCTATGATAGAGTCTATTCGTGGCATAGGAAACGGAAATAGCTCTGGCTGCTAATTAATTTGTCTGTAGTCTGTGCAGAGTCGGAGACTTCCATCTTCCTTCGGTACAATGGTGATGGGCGACGTGAATGTAGATGTGGATGGACGAATGATCTGTGCATCCAACATCTTTTGGATCTCATTCTGAAGCCACATTCTCTTCTCCCTTGACATATTATAGGGGGGTTTTTTTTCTCACCACCATTGTATCATGTAGCTTGAATGGTACCTCAAACTTTGTTGTTGCCGTAGGATATCCTTTCAAGCATAGCAATTTCGGGTAAAGCGTCTTAACACCTTCACCTGACGATGGCTTCCGTAGAGTCCTCGAAGGTGAAGTTGAAGCTTTGAGGCTGTGGCGCCTTTCTTCTGTGGTAATTTCTCCAGTCCAGTAGATGTTAAGGTGAAGGGCACTGATGGCCGGACGTGAAAGGAGTAATTCCAAGGGCACACCGTTGACTACAAGTGCTTGCGCAGTGACAATGTTGCCGAGACACGATATGGTAACACAAGTCCATTTATCGTGAACATCTCGCCTTCCATCGTATCCGTGTACTTCTACGGGCGTTCCCCTGTTTTACTTTCTCGCTCTCAACAATACTGGCAGTTATGACTGACGCTGGCTGCGCGGTCAACTAACACGCTCCTTTGCTTTCCATTGACAAAAACAGATATGTACAATAAACTTGGCAATGTACGCTTGTACCACGCAATATTACTGCGATATTACATGTTGTATTGTGACACCTGTATACAGGACGCGTGTGTTTGTAAAGCATAAAAGTTATTTTCCGTGCATTTCCAAGCAGAGGAAGTTATATTCAATGGAATCCCAAGCAGAAGTGTGGCTGTTTGGTAGAACACCTGCTTGCCGCGCAGACGGCCTGGGTTCGATCCTCATTTGGACCCGGAAATTTTTGTTACCGTAAAATGGTGTTACTTTGTGACTGCAGGGGTTACTTTGTGACACGCGCTCGGTTTTCAGTACTTTAAATCTCGCGCCACGACCGGGCGCCGCCGAAAAGTTATAAGCCACCCAACAAGCTCGCCAGACATGCCGTGCCACTTAGCGGCAGCTGGCCAATGTTCCCACGCTCCGGAGCCACTCTAGACGCTGACATGTTCAATGGTGTTTTCGCGCGCATTGTTGAAACACCGTAAACTTTGTGCGCTCGACCCGTACGCACGAGAAAAACAGCGAAAACAGGTATGTACTTGTGATTGTAAATATGTAGGCTAAAATAAACTGTAATATAAATTTAATCAAGTCACGTCTGTTGAAGTTTATAGAAAGGAAACTGAAAAGTTGATACTTCGCGGGGTAACTTTGTGACACGTCTATTGTCACACAGTTACCCCACTCTGCTTTAGATGCGAAGCATCTTAAGGCAGGGGCTTTGTCCGTCCCTCCCTCACGCGTCCGGTCACTTTCATGAAGTAGGGAAGCACCCACTATGCGAACCAGAACACTGTAGTACAATAAGGCCGTCAACCACCACCACAATCACCAGAGTCATGGCCGAGAGCACAGAGTGGCTGCTTAGCAATGGCTAGGCAGTTGGTGGGTGCAAGCAAAGAATAACACGCACTACCGGTGGTGTCTGTCACCCAGGTTGACTCCATTCCTTGATCTTGCTTGCCTGTGCTTACGGGGGCTTTGTCCGTCCCTCCTTCCTGCGTCCCGCACTCCCACAACGCATGCGCGTTCCCTCCCTCTCTCTCCTACGCTCACCCCCTTTCTCTCCTCTAGGAATCCTCTGCTCTACAGAGCGGCTCCCGCGTCCCACACCCCCACAGCGCATGCGCATTCCCTCCCTCTCGTACGGTTCTCCCCGTTCTCTTCTCTACGGAGCGGCGAGCAGGACAGGAGGTGCGACGCTGCATACTCCGCTGGGGGGCGCCACGGTAGTTCCGCGGTATGAAAATGACGGAGTGGGCCTCATTATCTCTCCTGTCCAGCGCCGCTATGAGCGCCCGGGCCGCGAAACGAGAGCGGCGACGTTTCTCCCGCTCAAGCTAACCATCTAACCGTTGCTTCGCATCCACACATGGTTCCATTTAGCGGGAGATGGGGAAGTTTTTTTTCTTTTTTTAATTTAAATTATATGTTGTTTTGTTGAAAGGAGGAAGATGCTCAATGTCCCAGCGGGGAAAAGCATATCGGTTGCCGACGTAGAAGAAGCGAGCAAGACAGGAAAACCGACAACCGGAAAGAAAGGCAGCTCTTCCTCCTGTATCAGAGCTAGACAACCTAGGAAGAGGTCTTCTCTTGACGACAGCCCAGAAGAAAGCACTGACAGCGATTCCACGTAACGCAAATAAACTTTTGATGGGGTAACATTACGGCAGCCCTTTTTTTCCCAATCATATTCAGCCAAAGACAACGTTGTCACAAAGTTGCCCCACACGACGGGGCAACTTTCTGACAGCTTTTAACCTGAATATAGCCGTTTGTATTAAAATGCGGATTTGTAGAACATACTGTCGTGTGAGGGAATGTTTCAGCAACGTTATGCCACTATTCATTCGCCTTTATGTTTATAATTGTTCAGCGAGACAATGAAAACTTACGAAATCTGTCACAAAGTAACCCCGTTTTCGGTATTTATTTTATTTGCATCTTTCTCGATTTTCGGTCACGGACAAGATGATGATTTTTCGCTCACAACCAATGACACCGACGCCGACACCGACACTGACACCGGAATTTCTGCGGAACGAGCTGTTTAACGTTATCGCGTTAAAAGCATGACCAGGATTTGGGGACACTTGCACGTAGCGCCCATCTCTCGTCGGCGACAGCGGCGGCCTTTCGTAACTAAATGGGAAATGGGCGAAAAGAATGATATCCGACGAAAAAAGCTAGTTATCAAAAACGACTCCCGGTTGTGTACAGCAGAGACTTCATTAGACATTGTGTTAAAATGAGAGTGTCGCAATACAAACCGTGTGACTTCCCAGAGTGTATAATATTTTACAGTAGGGCCCAATGTATTTCCGATGGGCGGTGTTCAATTGCCTGGGGGGTGGTGGTGGTGGTAAACATTTATTAAACAGAGAGGTTGTAAGGGAAATCAGCCCCTAGTGGGTCAGCTCCCTTACAGTACAAGGTGGAGTCCCCAGTCAGGGACCCCATTGGTCGTGGCCGCTGTCCTGGCACGCCGGACCATGGCTTGTTGGGCCGGAAGGTCCTGGCAACCGTGCAGGGCCGCCTCCTAGTCCTCTCGGGTTGGGTTGGGGTTTGGGGGTAAAGAAGGATTGAGCTGGCATGCCCATACCATGTGGTAGGTGTCAGCCACCTCCGCACAGTACTAGCAGAGGCCGGAAAAAGCAGAGTCAAAATGCTGAAGCACTGCCGGGCACAGTAGCGTATTCGTGAATAGGCGGAGAAGAATTCTCTCGTCCGCCTTCCTGAGTCCTTTGCAGGGCTCAGGAAAGCGGCGGTGGGACTCACGATAATGGGTAATTATCTCTCTAAAACTCAGGAGAGGAGCGTTCTCTTCTGGATCACAGGGGTCATCGCTGGGCGAGGCAGTGGCCTGGGGAATGAGTGCGCGGGCGGCAGCGTGCGCCGCCTCATTGCCTACGAGGCCCCTGATGGCCAGGAGTCCAGATTAGTGAGCGGGGAGAGGGGTAACCTACCCGCGGACAGGATTTAAGAATTTTGGCAGCTAGGGGGGCGATCCGTCCCAGTTCAAAATTTCGGCAGGCTCCTCGGGAATCTGATATTATAATTTTAGAAGTGTCATTGGAGATAGCTAGGGCTATGGCCACCTCTAGGTACACGCTTTGTAGTGCGACGCTGAAATTTCACCAAAATGCTCCAGTAGGTCTCTTCTGTATAGATTAGCTTATGTAGAGCTAGCTTATTGCAAATTATATGATTTTTTCATCTATTTCCTATTCAGTTATGACAAGACGCCGCTGCTGGCGCGAGGGATGGCGCCACGTACAGATGTCCCCAAATCCTGGGAATGAAACTCGTGCTTTTTACGCCGATCGCGCGATTCGCACCCATTACAGCCGGCACATTAAAAAGCTCCTTTCGCATGAATTCCGGCGTCGGCGTCGGTGTCGGCGTGGTTGGTTGTGAGCGAAAAATGATCTTCACTGTGACCGAAAAATCGAGAAAGATGCAAATAAAATAAATAATAAAATTTCCGGGTCCGAGTGAGGATGGAACCCAGGCCACCTGCGTTACAAGCAGGTGTTCTACCACACAGCCACGCGTGTGCTTGGAAATGCAGTGAAAATATCTCGCGATTCACAAACAC